>OX608080.1:64483252-64517369 GCA_951509765.1 Sphenella marginata
ATCGAAAACCTTCAGGAAAGTATGGTCCGGTTTATGGTCAAAAATTTTGGTCTCATTTTGGCGGCCTGTGTAATTGGCATTATTAATTGCATTGCAAGCCGTCTTCTTATTCCAAACGGGGTGAAGGCCGCAGATACTCTTAGAATAAAATGAACTTTGCTGACGACAGAATTTATATGGCCATCACATGAAAGGCTAGAATTAATAACAAACCCAAGATTCGTTACTTTTGACACATATTTAAGGCACTTATTATTGATATACAAATACGGAAGATCCGAAAAGTTTATCTTTCTCTTGATATGGGTAACACATACGACTTATCACTGTTGAGGGAAAGACCATTTTCCAATGCCCATGACGAAATTGATGGCAAGTCACTATTAAACCGGGTACAGAGCTCAGAAGCTTGTCCAAGTTTACCAGAAATATATAACTGTATATCGTCCTGCATAAGCGTGCATTTGCGCATACTGACAGGTGGTAAATATGTCATTTATAAATAAGCTGAATAGTAATGGTCCAAGTATAGAACCTTGGGGTACACCAATTAACAGCGGCTTCAGGCCAGAAAAATCAGATCCCACTTTTACCCGTTGCGCTCTACCACTCAAATAGCTCATAATGAGTCGTAAAGCAGATTCTCCAAAACTGAAATAAGATTTAAGCTTCATACCAAGCAGTACATGATTTACGGAGTCAAACGCTTTGGAAAAATCGAGAAGGCACAATAATGTTAGTTGGTTACCGTCATAAGGAGCCCGTATGTCATCTAAAATTTTAATAACAGCCGTGGAACAGCTATGCTTTGCTCTGAAGCCCGACTGAAATGGGGAAAGTAGTTTGAATCTATCAATATGGGAATGAATCTGCTGATAGCAAGGTCTCAAAAGTCTTTGATAGAGCAGGAAGAATGCTTATGGGACGAAAGTCACCTGGGCTACTGGCAATCTTATTTTCAGCTACAGGAAGAACTGTTGCAGCCTTCCACACATCAGGAAAGCACGAGGTTGTGGTGCAGTGATTGATGACATGGGTTAGGGTTGGCAATATTTGCGGAAGAATCATTTTTACAAACTTTATCGGAATTCCATCAGCACCAATCGCATTTGAGCGTATTTTGTAAATACACCTTACCACATCAGGCTCCGACACAGCACAAAATTCAAATTGCTGACAGGCAGCTGCAGGAGAAGAAATTATTGGATGGGAAATTCTAGCGTTGGAAGAGGTAGCATGATTAACAAATACTGCATTTAGTTCCTCAGGGTCCAGCGAGAAATCTGGATTTTCTTTAATAAGCACACGAAGCTTTTTCAAGTTTCGCCACAACACATTATTGGGCAGCTCACCATCTAACATTTTACTAAAGTATGCTCGTTTTTCACGTTTTACAGTTGCAGTAGTTTGATTCCGCATATCTTCCTGATTTCTTTTCCATACTGCGTATGCTTTGTTACGCTTTTTAATCATATCACGAACAGTTCTGTTGAACCATGGGCAGGATGTAGATTCTCTTCGAATAGAGCGCATCGGTACATGCGCGTTATAGAGGGTTGTTATTATATTGTTAAGGAAGTTTAATTTATCGTTCACCGATGATAGGCACCAGCAATCAGACCAATTAATACGGGATATAGCAATGATCATATTATTCAAGTTAATAGAGCGATAGTCAGGAAAACAACAAGGACCAGAGACCGAATTATCATGATCAAAAGCAAAGTCAAATGCACAAAATATCAAATCGTGATCAGAGATAAACGACACTTGGTCAAATTTTAGAACAAAGGACAGATCAGACAGAATAAAATAATCAAGGAGACTAGGGCAACAGTTGTTTCCATATCTGGTCGGAATAGAGGAATTGACTAGAGATAGACCATATGCAGATACATCATCAAGAAGGCGGGAGCTATACATATCACTACATAACAAATTTCCGTTAAAATCGCCACAGACTATCATTTCATCAAAGTCCACAACTACTGAAGACAAAGTATTGAAGAAATCATGTACATCGAAACATCTATTAGGATTATACACGCCACAAGGATTTTCGTTTGGCGATTAGATATCTCAACCATCATGTACTCAGTTGCACTCCCATCTGACCGAGAAACTACACGAGTTTTCAGACACTTTTTACAGTATATAGCTACCCCCCCACCCTTTTTTACCAATCTGTCATTCCGATATAAATTATAACCGTCTACCTCAAAGTGTGCATCCTTTATATCATGCCTAAACCACGTCTCCGATACACAAATAACATCCACTGACGATCGCTCAAACGTTCTTCTTATCACATCAAACTTTTCATTATTAAGGCTACGTGCATTAAAGTGCAGGACATTAAAACCCTTCTGCCGACTGCACAATATATTCAACATAGCAAGGATAATTCTTACTGGATAAATTTCAGCCAGCACAAATTAGCAATCACGAAAATCATTTAAATTTTAGTTTTTGCAAAGGAGAAATTGTTAACTAAATTAATAAAAACAAGTAAGGAAGTCTAAGTTCGGGTGAACCGAACATTAAATACCCAGCGTTAGTTTTTAGAAAAAGGGGGCGTGGTTTTCATCCGATTTCGCCCATTTTAAAAACCAATCTATGCCGAGCCTAAACAATAGCGAATTTGGTGGGAGCGGCCACGCTCCTTGCTTATAAAGCTTTAACCGCTTACATGAGCCAAAAGTACTGGATCGATCTTTTTAAGGGTTATACCATGTCCTATATATAACTTTGGAAAAGAAGGCGTGCCATGCCCATAACTTTTAACGTATTTTGTGAAATTTTTCGATGTACGGATATATGTGTCCATTAATCAATATTTACATAATTTTAAAAAAGTGGGTGGTGGCACGCCCACGGATTTTATTATGTTGTTTGTCCCTATTGAAGATCAGTTTTCATTGCAGATCTTTATGATACTTTCACAGTGGCTTGTTAATAGTGAAATGTTGATATTTTGTTTATTCACTTGTGGGCGGTGCCACGCCCATTTTCCAAAATATTACCAAAAAACCTTTAAACATCACAAATAACATCATCAGGTGAATGAGTGTACTAAATTTTAGCATTATATCTGTATCAGTTAAACAGATATTGCATATTCCGGTTTCCTAACTCTCGTTTAGAGAACTTTAGTCCAAAAAGGGGCGTGGTCGTTCACCGATTTTTCTTATTTTCTGTGGTAGTACTCTACATAAACATAACATACCTGGAACCTAGTTTCGTAAACCTATCTCAGATCGTTCTGAAGTTATTAGCAGTCGAATTTGAAAATTGCTTGACTCATAAGTGGGCGGTGCCACGCCCACTTTCCAAAATTTTGCAAAAATAATGTAAAGAATATGAAAATTGATGTATGTACAAAATTATATTATTATAGCGGTATCAGTTAATTAGATATGGACTTTTCAATATTTCCACCTCCTTTCAATATAACTTTTATAAAAAAGTAGGCGTGGTCGCCAAGCGATTTTGTTTATTTTCTATATCTGAATTTAACACAACAATAGTATGCCCTCTACAAAATTTCGTTATACTAGCATAAACTGTTCTCAAGTTATTAGGAGTCAAAATTTTAAAATTTCTTCAAATATATGGGGGCGGTGCCACGCCCCTTTTCAAAAAATTTGGAAAAATCCGCCTAAGAACATATAAATCAATACATATTGCAAATTTTATCATTGTAGCTGCTTCTGATATTGAATTAACCCGTTTTATACGTTTTTCGAAATTTTCGATATCGAAAAAGGGGGCGTGGTTATCATCCGATTTCGCCCATTTTCAATAGCAACCTACCTTGGCCAGAAAGTAACCTGTATGCAAAATTTCATGCAAATATCTCAATTTTTACTCAAGTTATCGTGTACACGGACGGACAGACGGACAGACGGACAGACGAACGGACATGCCTTAATCAATTCCTCTTTTCAACCTAAGAACTTTCATATATGGAACTCTATATCTAACTCGATTATTTTGTGCCGTTACATAGTACCGTTATGTGGACAAAATTAATATACCCTTGTACTAGTACTAGTACGCTGGGTATAAAAAGCAAAAGCGAAGTAGTTATTAGCAAATATACATATATATATATATATTAGGGATACCTCGACCGTGAGATTTCCTTTGTTTTCCATTTTTTAATAAAAATGCGCGAAAATCAAATTAAAATTACACATATTTTTTCACGGCTGGATTTTGTATGACATGCAACCGTGATCCGGGGACAGCTAAACTTGCAAATTTCGCGTTCGCGTAAAAATTAGCAATCATCTCTTATTGAGAGAGAATCTAACAGAAGTGAGAAAAACTTCGTTACTGGATAATTCTTACTGAACTTTTAGACGAACACACCTATTATTGCAAATAAATGGGAATTGATAAAAAATCATACTACTTTAACTAAAGACTTGTTTCTCGTAATAGTACGTTTTTGCATTAAGGAAAATAGATATTTTAAAATAAATGAAACAAGTAAGGAAGTCTATGTTCGGGTGAACCGAACATTAAATACCCAGCGTTAGTTTTCAGAAAAAGGGGGAGTAGTTTTCATCCGATTTCGCCCATTTTAAAAACCAATCTATTCCGAGCCTAAACAATAGCGAATTTGGTGGGCGCGGCCACGCTCCTTGCTTATAAAGCTTTAACCGCTTACATGAGCCAAAAGTACTGAATCGATCTTTATAAGGGTTATACCATGTCCTATATATAACTTTGGAAAAGAAGGCGTGCCATGCCCATAACTTTTAACGTATTTTGTGAAATTTTTTGATATACGGATATATGTGTCCATTAATCAATATTTACCTAATTTTAAAAAAGTGGGTGGTGGCACCCCCACGGATTTTATTATGTTGTTTGTCCCTATTTGAGGATCAGTTTTCATTGCAGATCTTTATGATACTTTCACAGTGGCTTGTTAATAGCGAAATGTTGATATTTTGTTTATTCACTTGTGGGCGGTGCCACGCCCATTTTCCAAAATATTACCAAAAAACCTTTAAACATCACTAATAACATCATCAGGTGAATGCGTGTACTAAATTTTAGCATTATATCTTTATCAGTTAAACAGATATTGCATATTCCGGTTTCCTAACTCTCGTTTAGAGAACTTTAGTCCAAAAAGGGGCGTGGTCGTTCACCGATTTTTCTTATTTTCTGTGGTAGTACTCTACATAAACATAACATGCCTGGTACCTAGTTTCGTAAACCTATCTCACACCGTTCTGAAGTTATTAGCAGTCGAATTTGAAAATTGCCTGACTCATAAGTGGGCGGTGCCACGCCCACTTTCCAAAATTTTGCAAAAATTATGTTAAGAATATAAAAATTGATGTATGTACCAAATTTAATTATTATAGCGGTATCAGTTAATTAGATATGGACTTTTCAATATTTCCACCTCCTTTCAATATAACTTTTATAAAAAAGTAGGCGTGGTCGCCAAGCGATTTCGTTTATTTTCTATATCTGCATTTAACACAACAATAGTATGCCCTCTACAAAATTTCGTTATACTAGCATAAACTGTTCTCAAGTTATTAAGAGTCAAAATTTTAAAAAATTTTCAAATATATGTGGGCGGTGCCACGCCCCTTTTCAAAAAATTTGATAAAATCCGCCTTAGAACATATAAATGAATACATATTGCAAATTTTATCATTGTAGCTGCTTCTGATATGGAATTAACCCGTTTTATACGTTTTTCGAAATTTTCGATATCGAAAAAGGGGGCGTGGTTATCATCCGATTTCGCCCATTTTCAATAGCAACCTACCTTGGCCAGAAAGTAACCTGTATGCAAAATTTCTTGCAAATATCTCAATTTTTACTCAAGTTATCGTGTACACGGACGGACAGACGGACGGACATGCCTTAATCAATTCCTCTTTTCAACCTAAGAACTTTCATATATGGAACCCCATATCTAACTCGATTATTTTGCGCCGTTATATAGTACCGTTATGTGGACAAAATTAATATACCCTTGTACTAGTACGCTGGGTATAAAAATTTACGAGCAGCGCTATGGAATGCCTGTGGGGTCACCAGCTTCTCCCGTAATAGCTGACATTGTAATGGAGGAATTAATAGCCAAGTTCGAAAATGATTAGATACAAAAACCGCGTTTACTCACAAAATATGTTGATGATATATTCGCTGTGATTTAACAATGTAATTTTTCTTCAATTATCAATTTTTCCCAAAAAACGAACAATTAAAATTCATTACGAATTATTGTTTTCTCTGGTCTCGAGCTTGCAAAACTTACAAATATGTAAAAACAAGAAAGACCGCAAAAACCAACAACAAATATTAAGAACCGTAGCACGGGTTTACTTACATACATATGTACAAACAAAAAAGTCCAGCACACACATTCGTTCGTATGACCGAAGGTCTAACAACAATGTGTGCTCACTGTTGGCAAGAGCAAACAAACAAAAGGGAATCAATTGAAGTGGAGATAAGTGCATTGTGACGTCACAGGGCATCATAGCTTAAGTGTTAGAATTTTCTAACAGCGGCTTTGGTGCAGACACTGGTTCACATCCCAGTGTCCGAAAAGGGATCTGATGATGAGCTTGGAAACTCTGAAACATGTAATCCTATCCATCGCTGTGATTTAACAATGTAATTTTTCTTCAATTATCAATTTTTCCCAAAAAACGAACAATTCAAATTCATTACGAATTATTGTTTTCTCTGGTCTCGAGTTTGCAAAACTTACAAATATGTAAAAACAAGAAAGACCGCAAAAACCAACAACAAACATTAAGAACCGTAGCACGGGCTTACGTACATAAATATGTACAAACAAAAAAGTCCAGCACACACATTCGTTCGTATGACCGAAGGTCTAACAACAATGTGTGCTCACTGTTGGCAAGAGCAAACAAACAAAAGGGAATCAATTGAAGTGGAGATAAGTGCATTGTGACGTCACAGGGCATCATAGCTTAAGTGTTAGAATTTTCTAACAGCGGCTTTGGTGCAGACACTGGTTCACATCCCTGTGTCCGAAAAGGGATCTGATGATGAGCTTGGAAACTCTGAAACATGTAATCCTATCCATCGCTGTGATTTAACAATGTAATTTTTCTTCAATTATCAATTTTTCCCAAAAAACGAACAATTCAAATTCATTACGAATTATTGTTTTCTCTGGTCTCGAGTTTGCAAAACTTACAAATATGTAAAAACAAGAAAGACCGCAAAAACCAACAACAAACATTAAGAACCGTAGCACGGGCTTACGTACATAAATATGTACAAACAAAAAAGTCCAGCACACACATTCGTTCGTATGACCGAAGGTCTAACAACAATGTGTGCTCACTGTTGGCAAGAACAAACAAACAAAAGGGAATTAATTGAAGTGGAGATAAGTGCATTGTGACGTCACAGGGCATCATAGCTTAAGTGTTAGAATTTTCTAACAGCGGCTTTGGTGCAGACACTGGTTCACATCCTAGTGTCCGAAAAGGGATCTGATGATGAGCTTGGATACTCTGAAATATGTAATCCTATCCATCGCTGTGATTTAACAATGTAATTTTTCTTCAATTATCAATTTTTCCCAAAAAACGAACAATTAAAATTCATTACGAATTATTGTTTTCTTTGGTCTCGAGCTTGCAAAACTTACAAATATGTAAAAACAAGAAAGACCGCAAAAACCAACAACATATATTTGCTATCATTAGAACGAATGTTCTCGAAGAAGCACTGGGAAAACTGAATAGCTATAATAAACACATAAAATTCACTCCAGAGATCGAAGTTAACGGAAAGCTACCCTTCTTGTATACATTAGTAATCAAGCAAAATAGCCATCTAACCTTTAATTGGTACGAAAAACCAACTGCTTCTGGGAGGCTGATAAATTATTATTCCAAACATGAAAAAAAGGTCATAGTGAACACAGCGAAGAATTTTGTGAGACAAGTTCTTTCAATAAGTGATAGTTGTTTTCCTAGACCACATATCAATAGCTACATTCGTGAATTTTACACCGAATCAAACAAAACAAAGAGTACACAAGATAAAGCAAAATTTTATAAGACATCCACATATGTTGCGGGATTGTCCAGCAGAATAAAATACTCCAATATTTATGATAGAGATAGCTTTCAAATGGCCTTTACCTATGACAGCACCTTACGCCGAATTTATAGTAACACTAAGGTAAAATTGAAAAGCTAGAGAAATCGGACGTATGTAATCTTATAAATAAAAATGAATGTGTGTCTGTGTGTCCTTTATAGGCGTCCAAAGTACTCAACCGATTTTTATGAAATTTTCACAGTATATTCTTGGGATCATTGGTTAAAGCATAGGTTATATTAATTTTTGGAAAAGTGGGCGGTGCCACGCCCCCAGGCTATATAAAACTACAATTCTTCATAACTCTGAACATATTTGGTCCAAATTAATGATTTTTGTATATGTGTGTACTTTGGTCAAGATTTATGTAATTTTGGAAAAGTGGGCGGTGCCACGGACACGTTTTTTGTGTTTTGTTTGTACTTCAATAATGTCCAAAGTTTATGGTCGATCTCTTTTAAACTTTCCAGATTGGTTCCGAAAATTGTTGTGTACGACTTAGGCTATATCAATTTTTGGAAAAGTAGGCGGTGCCACGCCCCCAGGCTATATAAAACTACAATTCTTCATAACTCTGAACATATTTGGTCTAAATTAATGATTTTTGGATATGTGTGTCCTTTGGTCACGATTTATGTAATTTTGGAAAAGTGGGCGGTGCCACGCCCACATTTTTTGTGTTTTGTTTGTACTTCAATAATGTCCAAAGTTAATGGTCTCTTTTCTAAACTTTCCAGATTGGTTCAGAAGATTGTTGTGTACGATTTAGGCTATATTAATTTTTGGAAAAGTGGGCGGTGCCACGCCCCCAGGCTTTATAAAATTTAAATCATCATAACTTTGAATATGTTTGGTCTAAACTAATGATTTTTGGATATGTGTGTCCCTTGGTCAAGAATTATATAATTTGGGAAAAGTGGGCGGTGTCCAAATGTCCAAAGTTTATGGTTGATCTGTTTTAAACTTTTCCAATACGTTAAAATCTTCGTTGGGTACGACATACATTGGCTACATTTGTAAACTTTTTGGAAATGTGGGCAGTTCCAAGACCACAAGCTAAGTAATATTTCAATTCGTTATATCTATCCCTGAATGTATTTGCTTTAGTGAGATTTTAACGTTCTTAAATCTTAATCAAAGCATATAATTTTTCTTTTTTGTTATTTCCGTTTATACATATCCAGAGTATTATAGGATTTTCATAAAATCATTATAGTGGCGTTAAGTGGTAGATATAGGATGTAATTAAATAAATACTAACTACATATCTGCTCAGCAGCGCATAATGGTTTTTGTCATACTCATTGAGTTCAAAAGATCCGTTTTTTGAGTTGGACATCCAAAAAATTTATTTGTTTATACCAAAGAAGTTAAATCCAGAAATAATGTATACCCTAAAACACTGCAATGAATGAAATGTTAAAAATTAATTGAAAAATATTTGAAGAAGTAACCTCTATAACAAATTTCATGCAAAGATCTACATTTTTACTCAAGTTATGTTAATTTATGTGATTTTCAAAGTTTTCGATGTCGAAAAAGGGGACGTGGTTATAATTCGATTGCGACAATTTTCAACAGCAGCCTACCTTGGCCAGAAAGTAACCAATACACAATACACAATATCTCAGTTTTTACGCAAGTTATGTCAATTTATGTGATTTTCGAAGTTTTCGATATCGAAAAAGGGGGCGTGGTTATCATCCGATTTCGCCCATTTTCTATAGCAACCTACCTTGGCCAGAAAGTAACCTGTATGCAAAACTTCATGCAAATATCTCCATTTTTACTCAAGTTATCGTGTACACGGACGGACATGCCTTAATCAATTCCTCTTTTCAACCTAAGAACTTTCATATATGGAAGTCTAGATCTAACCCGATTATTTTGCGCCGTTACATAGTACCGCTATGTGGACAAAATTATAATACCTTTGTGCTAGTACTAGTACGCTGGGTATAAAAACCGTAACAACACTAGCGATGGTAAAACAGCTTTAACAACACACTGTAGCGCTACTGGACACTCTCCAGATTTAAACAACGTCGAAATTTTGCAACAAGAAAAGCATTACAACAAGAGATATATATGTATGTACTTGAAATGCTACATATAATTAACACGCCGAGCGAAAAGCAAATCAACTACAAAACAGATACAGAATGAACCAGTTCGGCCTATCGCCATCTAATATCCAACAACAGCAAGCTAATATCCAACAACATAAACTTAAACCTTATTTTTTATACCAAAAAAAATGTTGTTTATAATTACGGTAGTTTATTTGTTTACATTTACTTTTATGTTCTTTTGACTTGTCAAGATTTAAAGCAAATTAGTTGATCGGGCACAGCCAGGAGTGTAAGTGTTGTGTATTAGGGTGTTAGTGGAAGAAAAAAAAATGTTTTTTTGGAAAATTGAAGAAAACAACAAATAATGTTTGTACTAAATTTAAAAAAAAAATCTTTTTTTATTTATTTCAGCCCTGATGATGATTTCAGATTGAAATCGAAATATCGGCTCATTAACTCAATAAAAACACAAATATAAAAAGAAAATTTGTAGTTGTTCTTTCTGTACATTATTGGCCTAGAGCTCGGAAATTTTATTAATACGCACAATTTAAGGCCGTAAACAACAAAAATAATTATAAATAATTGTAATTTTTAAGGATTTTCAGCAAGTGTTAAGTGCCCATCCAACTGTCGAGTATGTTCTGCGACTGGACAAATTAGATGACGCTGGGAGAAAGATCTTAATTCATGCAACTGTGTCTTGGTTTATTAAAAGAAAAATCAAAATATGCCGAAATACATTCCAATCTATTGCGCCAGATATTGCAAACAGGTTTAAAGGCGACAAGGTAAATTATTTATTCATTACAAAATTATTTTCTAAATTTTTACCTGTTTTCAGTCGATTTACTACTACAAAGGTCCTATTACCTTGAGACCAGCAAGCCGCTTGTACGATAAGTATTACAATACATTGAAGAGATTGAGGAAATCCGGTGAATTATTAGACCCAGAAAGTTGAACTCCTGAGGAATCACCGACAGAAGAATATACCTTCACTTTCGAGGATGAAAAATGTAACTAATGCCACCACAATAGCTTTGTCTATATTGATTCCATATTTTTTTATGCAGCTTCATATGACGAGCTCAAACTTTTTGATTCGCCGTGGAGCACTGTTGAAGCGAATTGGAAAAAACCTTCAAAATCAGACGACAAGAAATATTGAACTCAAGTGGTAGCACATCAGAAAAAACTTTACGGACCTGGAAACTTTTTTCTCATTCGTGTGTATTCAATCTGGTAAGTTCCAAAAAATTCCTTTTGATATACTGCTATCATATTCGAAAATAAAGTTCAAAGTCAGGGCTGCAAACCCGTTTCCCAGATTTTTCAACCGAACTAGTGAAGTCCAATCAAATTTAGTATAATAATGTCTGTGAAAACGATCGCTACAGAAATAATTTCAAATTTCACTTCAAAATTTTATAATGCTTTTATTTATTCCACATTGATATTAACTTCAATGCTCTTTATCAGAATTGCTCACAGCTAACAGAAAAATGGCAAGGTTTTTAAACCAAAATTATACCAGTTTTGAACAAGAGGGTAAAGGACATTCAAAATATTCAGAACTTGAAAAAAGTTAACGAAATTGATAAAGGTTTGTTAACATTAGTTATAATAATAATTATTATTTTTATTATAAACTAGCAGACCCGGCAGACGTTGTTCTGCCTGACCAGTGACTTCCCTAGAAATACATTTTCAACTATTTTTCTATTAATTTTTAACATTCCATTTATTGCAGTGCTTTAGTATATGCAATGCTTCCGGTTTTAACGTATTTGGTATAAACAAATAAATTTGTTGGATGTCCAACTCAAAAAACGAATCTTTTGAACTCAATGGCTATGACACAAACCATTATGCGCTGCTGAGCAGATGTGTAGTTAGTATTTATTTAATTATATCCTATATCTACCACTTAACGCCACTATTATGATTTTATGGAAATCCTATAATACTCTGGATATGTATAAACGGCAATAACAAACAAAAAAATTAAGTGCTTTGATTAAGATTTAAGAACGTTAAAATGTCACTAAAGCAAATACATTCAGGGATATAACGAATTGAAATATTACTTAGCTGTGGTCTTAGAACTGACCACTTTTCCAAAAAATTTACAAATGTATGTATGTCGTACCCCACGAAGATTTTCACGTATTGGAAAAGTTTAAAACAGATCAACCATAAACTTTGGACATTATGGAAGTACAAACAAAGTACTGAATACAAAAAATGTGGGCGTGGCACCGCCCACTTTTCCAAAATTACATAAATCTTGAAAATCCGGAAATATTTCCCAAAATTTTCCCTCACACAAACCTTCTCTTATGCTATGTTTCCACCAAACCAAACACCGTGTTTAAAAGGGTTTGGGCTATGTAGAAATGTCAAGTTTTCCACTGATAGTTTGCCGGAAAATGGGTTTACACCCACTAAACAATTTATTATGATCGTCGTTCCGATTTAGTGGGTGTAAACCCATTTTCCGGTAAACTCTCAGTAGAAAAACTTGACATTTCTACATAACCATTTCTACATAACCCAAACCCTTTTAAACACGGTGTTTGGTTTGGTGGAAACACCTCGTTACCAATTACGAAGAACTGAAAAAAAACTTGAGTCAAATCTGTTCAGCCGTTCTCATTTTTTTCCTATCATTTTTGAATTGATTAATATGAAATAAGAAATTAATAATATAATTATGTGATAATACTTACATGTACAAATGTATATATTTTAATTAAATATTTTTGAACAATGAAGCAATTGTATAAAATACGAATAACGGGGTTTCACAAAATGCGTTCACTACAAAATATGTACATATGTATATGGATTTGATTTTAACTTATCCCTCAGCAACACGAAAACGTACATATGTACATATGAATGTTAATTTTGTTTTTATTTAAAGCGTCATACATACATACATATGTATGTATGTACGAAGCGAAGTACCGCTACCGAGCGCTCGCTTAACTTAAATCGATTCATTTGGTTGACAGCGAACAAACACACAAACAGCTTTTTTTAGAAAAGGTGCTCCTATTGTTTAAACAATTTTGGTTAAATAATATATGAATCAACTATTTTTTTTGATGCAGAACGAAAGTAAATATTTCAAAGTTTAACTTCAAGTAAGTTTCATTCTAATCGGTGGATCCGTTTATGATTTGTGGCTGTGTAAACAAAAAAATTTATGGTTTTTTACCGATTTCCACTCCCCCTTGAGATATAAGGTATCCTATCTTTCAAGTTGGATCAAACTGTAGATGCTGTGCAAATTTCATTAAAATCGGTTGAGTAGTTTAGGAGCTCACCCTGATTGAACATGTGACACGTGATTTTTATATATTAAGATATACCTACTTGTATATCAAGATCAACTTATAGCATTGTTACTGCACGTTGTATTACGACCGTCTTGAAGAAAATGGAATTGACGCTATAAACGCTAATGATAATACAACCAAAAAAATTTATTTTATACTAGCACTAATTGTGGGTGATAACTTAGGTTTAAATAGTATTCTCGGCTACACTAAAAGTTTTTCATCAAATTACTTTTGTCGTTATTGTTTATGTAATACAGAAGAAACTTCCTACATGGTCGACGAAATGGAAAGCAAACTTCGGAATAAGTTAAACTATGCAGAAAACCTTGCTACAGAAGATATACCAAAGAAGCGAATAAAGTTAACTGGTATATCTGAAAATTCCATTTTTAATGATATTAACTCATTTCATGTTGTAAATAATCTTACCGGTGATATTAAGCACGATATTTTTGAGAGCGTTTGCAGATAAATATGTTTCAAAAATATTACTTAATTTTATTGAATCGGACAAATTGCTTACAATTGAATTTTTAAATAATCGTAAAAATCAATTTCAATACGGTGAAATTGAGCTAAGTAATAGATCTCCAGAAATAAAAATGTCAAAAACTGAATATGTCAGCAAGAAATATGTAGACATTTTGCCATTTTCTTCCGCTAATAATTGGAGATTTAATACCACTACACAATAAATATTGGAGACTTTTTTTACATTAATTGAAATTATAGACGAGATTTTAAAAACAGAATTCAACGATACGTCCTTAAATAAATTAAAGTTAACAATTAAAAACCATTACACGATTTACATAGAACTATTTGGTCCGACTTTAAAACCGATATTTCACTTTTTCACTTCATTACGCTACGCATTTGGTATTCTGCCGGCTTAAGTCGCAGTTCAATTTCGTAACCACGAACAATTGCACGTGTTTTGTAAATATTTTTGTGGACAGAACCCTATTAGACAGTTGAGCCTATTATAAGTACTTACAAAATCATTTTCATTAATGACGAATGCCCTTAATAATGTGTTCAATTTTGTTCAGGCCGTGTGAAGAATTTGAACACTTCCCCTTATCGTTGTGATATGATGTCCCGTTCTTACTATTTGTATTGTATTAAATGAAAAAATATATCTTCTTTGCTCTAACTAAGTCTTAAACTATTCATTCAAATGCTTACAAACTGTCCATTTCTTATGTTCAAAGTAGTCAAAAATGTCCTAACAAAGTATTCATTCGAACTAAATTCTTATACATATATGGCCTTACAAACTATTCACAGCAAATGCTCAAACCCCTTATATTTTCTCTCCAAACTACTCACATTATCTCTCCAAAGTACTTATAAGAAGAAGATTCAAATTTTGGATTTTTCATATGACATTTGAAGACATTTATTTTGCACTAGCAGACCCGGCAGACGTTGTTCTGCCTGACCAGTGACTTCCCTAGAAATACATTTTCAAATATTTTTCTATTAAGTTTTAATATTCCATTTATTGCAGTGCTTTAGGATATACAATGTTTCCGGTTTTAACGTCTTTGGTATAAACAAATAAATTTTTTGGATGTTCAACTCAAAAAACGGATCTTTTGAACTCAATGGGTATGAAAAAAACCATTATGCGATGCTGAGCAGATGTATAGTTAGTATTTACTTAACTATATCCTATACCTACCACTTAACGCCACTATTATGATTTTATGGAAATCCTATAATACTCTGGATATGTATAAACGGCAATAAAAACAAAAAAAATTAAGTGCTTTGATTAAGATTTAAGAACGTTAAAATGTCACTAAAGCAAATACATTCAGGGCTATAACGAATTGAAATATTACTTAGCTTGTGGTCTTGGAACTGCCCACTTTTCCAAAAAATTTACAAATGTAGCCTATGTATGTCGTACCCAACGAAGATTTTAACGTATTGGAAAAGTTTAAAACAGATCAACCATAAACTTTGGACATTATTGAAGTTCAAATAACGTACTGAATACAAAAAATGTGGGCGTGGCACCACCCACTTTTTCCAAATTATATAATTGTTGACCAAGGGACACACATATCCAAAAATCATTAGTTTAGACCAAATATATTCAAATTTAATTTTTATATAGCCTGGGGGCGTGGCACCGCCCACTTTCCCAAAAATTAATATAGCTCAAATCGTACACAACAATCTTCTAAACCAATCTGGAAAGTTTAGAAGAGATCGACCATAAACTTTGGACATTATTGAAGTACAAACAAAACACAAAATATGTGGGCGTGGCACCGCCCACTTTTCCAAATTACATAAATCTTGACCAAAGGACACACATATCCAAAAATCATTAATTTAGACCAAATATGTTCAGAGTTATGAATAATTAAAATTTTATGTAGCCTGGGGGCGTGGCACCGCCTACTTTTCCAAAAATTTATATAGCCTGAATCGTACAAAACAATTTTCTGAACCAATCTGGAAAGTTTAAAGAGATCCACCAAAAACTTTGGACATTATTGTAGTACAAAAAAACACACAAAATGTGGGCGTGGCACCGCCCACTTTTCCAAAATTACATAAATCTTGACCAAAGTACACACATATACAAAAATCATTAATTTGGACCAAATATGTTCAGAGTTATGAAGAATTGTAGTTTTATATAGCCTGGGGGCGTGGCACCGCTCACTTTTCCAAAAATTAATATAGCCTATGCTTTAACCCATTATCCCAAGAATATACTGTGAAAATTTCATAAAAATCGGTTAAGTGCTTTGGACGCCTATAAAGGACACACAGACACACATTCATTTTTATTTACAAGATTTATGTATGTTCATACATAAATATATGAATTTATGAAAAAAAACTAAAAAACTGTATTTTTTATAAAATATTTACGTACTAAATAACTATGTAGACAATAATTATTTTATAAATATGTACATAAGTATATACATTTTAAATATTTGCACTAAACAGATTCTCGGCAGCTCAAACTCCTGATTCCCTTAAGACACGAAACTTGATCCGACCACGTAGTTGGAGAGGTTTGTTGGAGTGCTGTAGTAGGGCAATGAGGCAATTCAGCCGGTAGCAGCATATAATTCAATTTAACTTAATATTTAAACGGCACACAATTTTTGAAAATTTTTGAATTAGAAAATTTTTTTCTTTAATTTTTTTTTTCGTTTTGACGTTTTATTTTGCTTACATCTGCCAAATTCGAAAAATCTATCAAGCAGAAAACATGACATAAAATTATATGTACATCCATGTCCTTCTATCTTAAGCATTTTTAAAAGGTAATAGTTCAGTCGATATTATCACTTTTGTGCATTAGAAATTCCAAAACAAAATTTATTTGGGATATGTGAATGTGTTGGAAAATGAGAGGGGATTGCACAAATGAGCTATACTTTTGCCCAAAGTACTCAACATTGTCTAGTAGGTAAAATACCACAAATTTTGTACACATACTAGTTCACAAGAATTATTAAACACTATATGCACTTTTTTACGCGAAGCTTCGTTCGCGTTTGCATTTTATTCTCTTTCGCGCATTGTTTGTTTTTGACATCGTTAGCAAGCGCGCTAGTTTCGCGGGTACCTAAACCGTACCGCGGGTACCTAACGCGTAGATAATCTTCTGGGTACAAAATTTCCGGTTACGCTCAGAGTTGATACGTTAATACAACTCTTTCCCCTAATGGAACTACGTATATTCGTCCAAAATGTTTTTAAAACTATATATTGATATCTTTGGCTTAATGTACAAGAGTAAAATCTATACAAATATGTACGTATTAATGTTTTTTGATTAGGGTAAACTGGGGTAGATTCGTCTTTGGACACATTCGTCAAAGCTGTTTTCGGTTTAAAGGAAAATCAGTAGCTTAACAGTTTGAATTGTGTTCATACCTTTAAGCAATTTTATGAATTATGTGAAGTTTCGCAGTTGTAGTGCGAAAATTGACGGACAAAATTGCGTTTAAGAACTTTTTAGGAAGCTGGTGTAATTTTAACCAGTAAGTACATAAGAGATTTATAAATCTCATTTCCAGTGAATTTCAAAACAAGTGATTGAAAAGTTTACAGAAAATATGTTTTTAATATTAAGTGAGTTAAATTAGTTTTCTCGTTTGTTAAAATGAAAAAAAAAATTAAGTGAATCGGGTAGTATCAGGGCACATTCAGCGATTTCAATTGGGGCACATTCAGCGCAGAAGTTATAGAGGTTTTCAATTGACCTTTAATATTGAATATCTTCGACGGGCCTCAGAATCTATTTGGGTTTTTGTAAAACCAGATGTACCAGATATTTCGGTTGCATTAAGAAGTGAAATCGAATTAAAGTTGCCAAGTCCAACTCATCCAGCATCCACCTCACGATGCCAAATGAAATACATGTTTGATGTGAATTTCGGCGATTATAATATCAAATAACGGTTATATAATGTTAATGTTTCAGAAACTATTTTAATAAATAAAGAAAATAAAAGTTCCTTAAAACTAATGAGCAGTTATGGTTATTTTCCCAGCCTGCCGAAAGTGCCCCCAAAAAGACGAAACTGCCCCTGTCATGGGGCACATTCAGCAAAATGGGTTTTGTTTTTAAATTAAAAAAAAGGTATATGTCTTGAATAAAAAACAAAAATTTAATAAAAAACAAAAATTCTTATATATTTCATAAGGCGAAAAACCAATCCTTAAAAAAAATATAAAACTTTGAAATCTATTGACACATATCTGAATTACAGGACTTTGAAAAAAAGTTACGAATCTGCCCCAGTTTACCCTACTTCTTTTTGGTTTAGCAAAGTAACCATGAAAATTGCACTTTTGGAGGTAGAAAAGTAATGTTCTAACCATTTTAATAGTGAACAAACTATTTTCCATGGTAAATCAACAATTTTCCATAGTACAAACACAATTTTGTATGGTAAAAAAAGGCTATTTTCAATGGTAAAAGAACTATTTTTCATGGCAAAAGAACTATTTTCCATGGTAAAAGAACTATTTTTCATGGTACACGAACTTATTTCTATGGAAAAAAAACTATTTTTCATTGTACACGAACTATTTTCCATGGTAAGCTAACCATTTTTAGTGGTACCAGCACTATTTTTACGAACTATAACTATAACAACTAGGATCGCCTGTGGTCGAAATTCGACCAACTTAAATTTTCTTCAGCTCCTCTAAAAATAAAACTTTGAAATAAAACAGTTATTTTCCTGGCCACAATCTTTTTTTTAATATACATACATATCTCACGTGACAAATGCAAAACCAAGTAAGTAGGTGGGAAAATAACTAAGCCTTACTCCGTTTTGCATATGTCACGGGAGAGCTACTTACTAGGTTGTTTTGTCACAGGAGATATAGCATGTCATAGACTTCTTCGTGAACTTAAACAACTGAAAGAGATTGACTATTTTTTAGTTGTTCGAAGATAACGGTTAAAATCGCCTTCATATGTGTATACCAAGTAGAGTGCGTGAAACATACATATATATATGAAGGAAACTTTAACCGTTATTAAACTAAATGCGCAGAATTTTTCGCAAAGAGATTGACTGTTTGTCGAATTTTCGAAGATAAAGGCTACACTCTTGTTACTTCCCCTCACATTTATGTATATACATAATATATGTTTCACGCACCGAGTAGAAGAAACTAAATGCGCAGATCAAACTAAATGCGCAGAATTTTTCAAAGAGAGATTGACTGTTTGTCGAGTTTTCGAAGATAGCGGTTATACTCTTGTGACTCCCCCTCACATTTATATATGTACATAATATACATATAAACATATGTTTCACGCACAGAGTAGAAGAAACCAAATGCGCAGATCAAACTAAATGCGCAGAATTTTTTACAGAGAAATTGACTGTTTGTCGAGTTTTCGAAGATAGCGGTTATACTCTTGTGATTTTCCCTCACATTTATATACATAATATACATACATACATATATATGTTTCACGCACGGAGTAGAAGAAACCAAATGCGCAGATCAAACTAAATGCGCAGAATTTTTTACAGAGATATTGACTGTTTGTCGAATTTTCGAAGATAGCGGCTATACTCTTGTGACATCCCCTCACATTTATATATGTACATAATATACATACATCTTAATATATAAAAATCACGTGTCACATGTTCAATCAGGGTGAGCTCCTAAACTACTCAACCGATTTTAATGAAATTTGCACAGCATCTACAGTTTGATCCAACTTGAAAGATAGGATACCTTATATCTCAAGGGGGAGTGGAAATCGGTAAAAAACCATAAATTTTTTTGTTTACACAGCCACAAATCATAAACGGATCCACCGATTAGAATGAAACTTACTTGAAGTTAAACTTTGAAATATTTACTTTCGTTCTGCATCAAAAAAAATAGTTGATTCATATATTATTTAACCAAAATTGTTTAAACAATAGGAGCACCTTTTCTAAAAAAAGCTGTTTGTGTGTTTGTTCGCTGTCAACCAAATGAATCGATTTAAGTTAAGCGAGCGCTCGGTAGCGGTACTTCGCTTCGTACATACATACATATGTATGTATGTATGACGCTTTAAATAAAAACAAAATTAACATTCATATGTACATATGTACGTTTTCGTGTTGCTGAGGGATAAGTTAAAATCAAATCCATATACAGTAGAATCGCGCAAAAGTTAACTCGCGAGAAAGTTAAACCTTCGGCTAAGTTGACCGATTTTGAGCGTCCACGTACCGCTCTAAAAAGTTAACTTTTCGTTAACTTTTTCGAGCTTATCTATTTTTTCAAACCCAACCGTTTGTTTGGCAAGAAAAACAAGCTCGGGTATTCCCCTTATTGCTATGTATTCCCCGAATTTGTATGTAAAAAATTATTGTCGGTGTTGGTTGGTACATACGTAGTTTGCCATGAACGTTTGAGCTTGTGAGTTGTTTATAGTTAGTGTGTTAAAAAATATCAACTAAGCAGAAAAAATCATTGCAAATCAGATTAAATTTGCATCAAAAAGCTGAGATTTTAAGAAAAATATATGAAGGTATTCGTGGAAATCGATTGGCAAATCGATGCAAATCAGATATCAGATCTTATTAATATGTCAGGAGCTATTACACAAAAGAAAAGAAACAAACAAGTCTCGACCGCTTCTTTAAACCAGCCCTTACAAATTAATATGTACACATATGTATGTAAAATGTGAAAAAGTACAAACTAAATCTAAGTTTCTGTTTTGTTACGAGTAAAAGTGAGTCATGCAAATAAATTGAACGTATTATATTCCCAAAATTATGTTTATTTCCGTGTTTTTTTTTCAAATTCGAGAACCCTTTGGAAAAGTTAATATTTCGGAAAAGTAAAACACCCTTGGAACGGCTTGGTTAACTTTTTCGCGATTCTACTGTACATATGTACATATTTTGTAGTGAACGCATTTTGTGAAACCCCGTTATTCGTATTTTATACAATTGCTTCATTGTTCAAAAATATTTAATTAAAATATATACATATGTACATGTAAGTATTATCACATAATTATATTATTAACTAGCAGGGTACCCGGCGTTGCTCGGGATGTAAGTAGTTAGGGAGCCTTTCAAAATCAATAATATACTTTAAGATTTCATATTTATATAATATAGCTGACCCGGCAAACTTCGTTCTTCCCGAAATAGATTTTTTTATTAACTTTTCACTACTTCATTGTGCATACAACTTCAAAAATATAAAATTTTAGTATTCCGTTTAAGGCTACACGATACACAAAATTTTTAGTTTTCTGTCCCGGAGCGTAAGTAAATAGCGAAAACATTTTTCCTACATGGGAACAATTGATATCATTAATCAAATTTCAGGTCCTAGCTTTAAACGCTTTTACGATAACCCCACTTTTTGCGCCAAAATTGTTTTGATGTCATTTAGCTCTATACCAATTTCCAGGTTCCTGCCTTAAATACTTTTAGAGATATTTAGCTTGAAAAATTAGTATGGGAGGTGCCACGCCCCCATTTTCGTTAACCCCAATTTTTTTGGAGGTGGTAGGGATCGATCTCATATAATCTCTCACCAAATTTCAGTGGTCTAACCTAAATACTTCCAGAGATATCGACTAAGAAGTATTTCATTCGTATGGAAGGTGCCACGCCCACTTTGTCGTTATCCCCAGTTTATTTGGAGGTGGTAGGGATCGATCCCATATAACCCCTTACCGAGTTTCAATGATCTAACAAAAATACTTCCAGAGATATCGACTAAGAAGTATTTCATTCGTATGGGAGGTGCCCCTCCCACTTTTTCGTTATACCCAGTTGTTTTGGAGGTGGTAGGGATCGATCCCATATAACCCCTTACCGAGTTTCAATGGTCTAACATAAATACTTCCAGAGATACGGACAATGGAAAATTCAATTTGTATGGGAGGTGCCACACCCCCTATATATATCAAAATATTTTTTAGCCTGTGACCATCCCTGGAAGATGTACAGTGGGTGTGTAAAATTTGGTTACGATCGGTTTATAAGTTTAGGACGCAAGTCGATCTATACCTATTTACATAATTTGAATTTTATATATATAGATTTCTTATTTCATATTAATCAATTCAAAAATGATAGGAAAAAAATGAGAACGGCTGAACAGATTTGACTCAAGTTTTTTTTCAGTTCTTCGTAATTGGTAACGAGGTGTTTCCACCAAACCAAACACCGTGTTTAAAAGGGTTTGGGTTATGTAGAAATGGTTATGTAGAAATGTCAAGTTTTTCTACTGAGAGTTTACCGGAAAATGGGTTTACACCCACTAAATCGGAACGACGATCATAATAAATTGTTTAGTGGGTGTAAACCCATTTTCCGGCAAACTATCAGTGGAAAACTTGACATTTCTACATAGCCCAAACCCTTTTAAACACGGTGTTTGGTTTGGTGGAAACATAGCATAAGAGAAGGTTTGTGTGAGGGAAAATTTTGGGAAATATTTCCGGATTTTCAAGATTTATGTAATTTTGGAAAAGTGGGCGGTGTCACGCACGGAGTAGAAGAAACCAAATGCGCAGATCAAACTAAATGCGCAGAATTTTTTACAGAGATATTGACTGTTTGTCGAGTTTTCGAAGATAGCGGTTATACTCTTGTCATTTCCCCTCACATTTATATACATAACTAGCAGACCCGACAGACGTTGTCTTTCCCTGAAATCTAAATCACTAAGCATACGAAAAAATGTTCTATCAGTAATTACACGGTCAGGTGTAAACAATGTTGCATCGTTGAACAGAAAATTATCAGTTTTAACGAGTTTTGATGGAAAGCTTGTATATTTTTTAGGAAATGTTTCGAATCACTTCCAATTCCTGATACCAATGAATGTAGAGGTTCAGATAGAGGAGCCAGTGCCGGTAGACTAATTTTTCCATCTGCACAACATAACCCTTTCGTTTCACCTGGAAATTGCATTGCAACAAACTACACTCATTGATCCAATACTTATGGATCTTTCCGCACAGTAATCAGTAGCAGGGTCGTAGTGAAACCCAGCACTGTGCAGATTTAGTGGGACGCCTCGATTGCTGTCGTTACGATTATGGCGGCTATTAGCTGATATCTCACTATTTCGTATCCTCCTTTGTTGACGCTAATCACTTTGTGATGAAGGCAAATCAGCACTTTGACTTGCTCGAAAGTTTGCCTGATTAGTGGCGTTACGACCGCGACGTCCGACTTGACCACGTCTTACTAAAGGCATTACTTAATTAAGTGCATATATCGTCTGAATGAATTTAATTGAAAAAATCTGTCCACCGTAACACTGTAATCACCAATTAAATAACCAGAATTCAATTTTACCCTGGATTATTATCTGTTTTATGAAATTACTCGAACTTATTAAAATAGACACTTTTGACACAACTCAATTATTTTAAATGATGACTTATCACAAAGGGCTTGCTAAATTCAATATTTTTTTTTGAGATCGCTATACAGGTACATGATTTATGACTTTAACAATTAGATTTTATTAAATATATGCAAAAGTAGATACTTGTATGTAGCTATCAATACGACACTCGAAATTTTTGTAGCGGCACTCTTAAGAAATGCGTACTTTCATGAACGAGAGCCGATTTGGCTAATAATATAATTTTTTTGCAAATATGGCAAACCATATTAGGTGGCATCACCATTTTTTCGTTTCTCATTTGAAATTATTTCATAAACTTTATGTGTAATTCCAATGTTGCGGGTTTATAAAGAAAAAAAGGATGTTGATGTGGATATCTGGTAACCCTAAAAATATATATTATTTTTCTAAATCGAGCTTTACAAGAAGGTAACAAAATATAAGTTAAACGAAGTTTGTGGGTAGAGTCGTTTGGGAGGAGTTCGCTTACGGACACTTTTTATACCTAGTAGTGCTTCGCACACAAGGTATATTAACTTCATTCGCCTAACGGTAGTATGTAACGGCATAAACGAATCGAGATAGATATTGACTTATATATATCAAAATGTTCAGGAGGAAAAGAGAAATTGATTGAGCCATGTCCGTCCGTCCGTCCGTCCGTCCGTCTGTCCGTCCGTCTGTCCGTCCGCCCGTCTGTGAACACGATAACTTGAGTAAATCTTGAGATATCTCAATGAAATTTGGTATGTAGGTTGCTTTTCACTTATCTCGGAGCGCTATTGAAAATAGGCAAAATCGGTTAAAAGCCACGCCCACTTTCTATATATATAATATTTTCGAAAATACAAAAAGAGTGGTTATTCAGTACATAATACACCTATAAGGATAATATTTGGTGCGCACTTTAGCGTCAAGGCAAAAAATACATTTTTGAAGAAATTTTTAAAATAGGGCGTGGTACCGCCCACTTTTGATTAAGTCAAATTTGGAAATATTATTAATCATAAATCAAAAACCGCTCAAGATAGCAAAGTGAAATTCAGCACACATATTTATATTAATACAGGCAATATTTCGAAAAAAAATTATCGAAATCGGGTTAGGTTCACGCCCAATTTTATACGAAAGATTTTGAAAAGGATCATAGATATATTGAATATGCTATAACTTTGCTTAAACTAGCTGTATATCATTTCTATTGCAACTTTTAAGTGTTCGTGGGCAAAGAAAGTCGAAAACACAAAATTTTTGGAAAATGGGCGTGGCCCCGCCCCTTTATGGGGGATTATTCCATAAAACTTTCCATGCCATAACTCCGGTAAAAATTGACTTATTGAAACGATATTTACAGAAAGTGTTCAACATATAAAGGTTACTCTTTGCTGTAAAAATAAACAAAATCGGTGAACGGACACGCCCACTTTTTGAACACAGTTTTGAAAAATTTCTTTGTAAAATTAAAATCGCGATATTTCCATAACTGTATAAGTTATATATATAAGATTTTACACACTTAATAAGCTTTTTAAGAAAAACTAAACTGCAAAAAAATTTTGTGGATTTTGTTGAAGTAGGCGTGGCGCCGCCCACTTTTCAGCAAAAAAGGTCTGTTATTTTCAAAAGCGATTGCTTGAAATTTCAAGAAGGTATTTCAATGAAAGTTAGTGAGATGCTTCCCAATAGTATGTAGTATACTCCTGCCAAAAATTATGCAAATCGAATGACAAACAAGCAAGATTTACGGGAAAGTAGTTAACTCCCTATTGCCTTTTTTTTTTATTAATTTTTTTTATTTCCATACCTTTTTTTATTTCATACCTATATTTTGTTATTTAGTGATAATTTAATTTACCACTTACAACAGAAGTGTTTTTAATCGAAAACAATCAGTTGTTTTATACCACCTTTTCAGGTATTAAAATAGACCTGAGTTAATTGGGATAACGCAACAGATCACTACTAGGTATTTAATGTTCGGTTACACCCGAACTTAGACTTCCTTACTAGTTTGGACTAATTTTTATATATAAGATATACATATACATGTTTCACTCAACGAGTAGAAGAAACCAAAGCGCAGAAATTTTCGGCAGAGAAAATAACGATTTCTCAATTTTTCGGTAACGTTTATAATCGCACATTTGCATAAAAAGTTTCTTTACGTTAACCAAACTTGGTATGGAAATGACAACTTCAAAGTTTTATGTACATAATTGAGCCATGAGTAGTGAAGCTGGATTTCTTAGGCTTCAAATGATGTTATGCAGGATTTAGCACATTTTGTTAATTTTTTTGGCACACAAATAAAAGCAAGTTGCGGCTACTGGTTCACTGCATATGAATGGGAGCAGAGGTTTGGGTGTGGTTTTCTTAGTTTTTAAAAAGTGCGAAATTTTGCGAGGTGGTGATGCCACTCAAAGTTTCCACACATTAGGGTGGTGCAGTAAAGTAGTACAACAGAGTTAGGGTATTAATATATAGTAGGATCGCCCGTGGTCGAAATTCAACCAACTTAATTAAAGGATTTCTTAGGCTTCAAATGATGTTATACAGGATTAAGCACATTTTGATAATTTTTTTGGTTTACTGCATATTTTGAAAATTCCTCTTCTGGTGTTGCGATCAAAATTTTATATTCTATATAACTAACTTCATTCTTAGTATGAAAAATACATTTTCTGCTTAGAAAATTGTAGTATTCTATTCTAATAGACTACTACTTTTTTAGTCTCTTTTAGATGGAATAAATTGATCACATTTGTTCGAGCATGGGCATTAATGTATGTATGTATACTAGTTGCAGGACACCTGACTTCGATGAGTGCTCGCCCCCAATGAATAAATACAAGGTGTAACAGGTGCTCTGCACCCCTCGTTCTATATAGAACACATAAATTAAATAAATAATAATAATTTACTAAATTAGTAACCCGGGCTTTGCACACCCCTGACCTACCCTAAATAAATAATATAATACAAATCTCAAATACAAAATTAAATTAAAATTAAAAAAAAAAAACTTCTCCCTCCCTCAAAGCTTAGACAGCATTCTCGGTCAAGACAAAAATGAGAATTGTTTTTTTTTTTTAATTCTTTTAAAGCAAGGAAAATTAAAAAGAAGCCAACAACTACTTATACTTTCAGCGCCTAATTACAGCTATGCTCTAAATGAGACAAATGGTAATATTTTTCTGGCCAATCTTATTGAATAAATATAATAAAATGTTGAAATATTGGGTTACAAATATAAGGATTCCGGTTATATGTCGACTCTTTTACAAATTAAAATTTTTAGGAAGAAAATAGTTGATGTCTTCAGGAAAATTAACTTGTTTTCTAACTACTTCGGAAATATAAAATTGAAGAAGCTACAAACTGTGTTTTTACTTTTTGTATATTAAATATGATATATTTCTTAAAAAAAATAAAATAATAAATTGGAATAATTTTTCAGCTTTTTTAAAAAAATTTGATTTTTTCACTCCAAGATAGAGGTCATAAACTTAAATATAAAGAAATATTGGGTTGCAAATATGATAAATATTAAATATTATGATAAAAAGTTTTCATATGTTTACAGACAAATTGAATTTAGAAAAAAAAACACTTAACCTGCCTTGAACCCGTGCTTGAACCTGCGAACGCACGCATCATATCCGCCACGCTTACCACCTGCTCCACTGCTGTATGTAACGTAAAACAGTCAGATACTGTAGTTAACAGCTTTGGCTTTTGGTGAAAACTTTTATTAATTACTAGCAGACCCGGCAGACGTTGTTTTGCCTGACCAGTGACTTCCCTAGAAATACATTTTCAAATATTTTTCTATTAATTTTTAACATTCCATTTATTGCAGTGATTTAAAATATACAATGTTTTCGGTTTTAACGTCTTTGGTATAAACAAATAAATTTTTTGGGTGTCCAACCCAAAAAACGGATCTTTTGAACTCAATGGTTATGAAAAAAACCATTATGCGCTACTGAGCAGATGTATAGTTAGTATTTACTTAATTATATCCTATACCTACCACTTAACGCCACTTTTATGGTTCTATGGAAATCCTATAATACTCTGGATATGTATAAACGGCAATAACAAACAAAAAAAATTAAGTGCTTTGATTAAGATTTAAGAACGTTAAAACGTCACTAAAGCAATTGAAATATTACTTAGCTTGTGGTCTTGGAACTGCCCACTTTTCCAAAAAATTTACAAATGCAGGCTATGTATGTCGTACTAAACGAAGATTTTAACGTATTGGAAAAGTTTAAAACAGATCAACCATAAACTTTGGACATTATTGAAGTACAAACAACGTACTGAATACAAAAAATGTGGGCGTGGCACCACCCACTTTTTCCAAATTATATAATTGTTGACCAAGGGACACACATATCCAAAAATCATTAGCTTAGACCAAATATATTCAAAGTTATGACGATTTAAATTTTATATAGCCTGGGGGCGTGGCACCGCCCACTTTTCCCACAATTTATATAGCCTGAATCGTACAAAACAATTTTCTGAACCAATCTGGAAAGTTTAAAAGAGATCCACCAAAAACTTTGGACATTATTGTAGTACAAACAAAACAAAAAAAAGGGGGCGTGGCACCGCCCACTTTTCCAAAATTACATAAATCTTGACCAAAGGACACACATATCCAAAAATCATTAATTTGGACCAAATATGTTCAGAGGTATGAAGAATTGTAGTTTTATATAGCCTGGGGGCGTGGCACCGCCCACTTTTTCCAAATTATATAATTGTTGACCAAGGGACACACATATCCAAAAATCATTAGTTTAGACCAAATATATTCAAAGTTATGACGATTTAAATTTTATATAGCCTGGGGGCGTGGCACCGCCCACTTTTCCAACAATTTATATAGCCTGAATCGTACAAAACAATTTTCTGAACCAATCTGGAAAGCTTAAAAGAGATCCACCAAAAACTTTGGACATTATTGTAGTACAAACAAAACAAAAAAAAGGGGGCGTGGCACCGCCCACTTTTCCAAAATTACATAAATCTTGACCAAAGGACACACATATCCAAAAATCATTCATTTGGACCAAATATGTTCAGAGGTATGAAGAATCGTGGCACCGCCCACTTTTTCCAAATTATATAATTGTTGACCAAGGGACACACATATCCAAAAATCATTAGTTTAGACCATATATATTCAAAGTTATGACGATTTAAATTTTATATAGCCTGGGGGCGTGGCACCGCCCACTTTTCCAACAATTTATATAGCCTGAATCGTACAAAACAATTTTCTGAACCAATCTGGAAAGTTTAAAAGAGATCCACCAAAAACTTTGGACATTATTGTAGTACAAACAAAACAAAAAAAAGGGGGCGTGGCACCGCCCACTTTTCCAAAATTACATAAATCTTGACCAAAGGACACACATATCCAAAAATCATTAATTTGGACCAAATATGTTCAGAGGTATGAAGAATCGTGGCACCGCCCACTTTTTCCAAATTATATAATTGTTGACCAAGGGACACACATATCCAAAAATCATTAGTTTAGACCATATATATTCAAAGTTATGACGATTTAAATTTTATATAGCCTGGGGGCGTGGCACCGCCCACTTTTCCAACAATTTATATAGCCTGAATCGTACAAAACAATTTTCTGAACCAATCTGGAAAGTTTAAAAGAGATCCACCAAAAACTTTGGACATTATTGTAGTACAAACAAAACAAAAAAAAGGGGGCGTGGCACCGCCCACTTTTCCAAAATTACATAAATCTTGACCAAAGGACACACATATCCAAAAATCATTAATTTGGACCAAATATGTTCAGAGGTATGAAGAATTGTAGTTTTATATAGCCTGCGGGCGTGGCACCGCCCACTTTTTCCAAATTATATAATTGTTGACCAAGGGACACACATATCCAAAAATCATTAGTTTAGACCAAATATATTCAAAGTTATGACGATTTAAATTTTATATAGCCTGGGGGCGTGGCACCGCCCACTTTTCCAACAATTTATATAGCCTGAATCGTACAAAACAATTTTCTGAACCAATCTGGAAAGCTTAAAAGAGATCCACCAAAAACTTTGGACATTATTGTAGTACAAACAAAACAAAAAAAAGGGGGCGTGGCACCGCCCACTTTTCCAAAATTACATAAATCTTGACCAAAGGACACACATATCCAAAAATCATTAATTTGGACCAAATATGTTCAGAGGTATGAAGAATTGTAGTTTTATATAGCCTGGGGGCGTGGCACCGCCCACTTTTCCAAAAATTAATATAGCCTATGCTTTAACCCATGATCCCAAGAATATACTGTGAAAATTTCATAAAAATCGGTTGAGTAAAAGAGAAATTGATTGAGCCATGTCCGTCCGTCCGCTCGTCCGTCCGTCTGTCCGTCCGTCTGTGAACACGATAACTTGAGCAAATCTTGAGATATATCTATGAAATTTGGTATGGAGGTTCCTTTTCACTCATCTCGGAGCGCTATTGAAAATAGGCAAAATCGGTTCAAAGCCACGCCCATTTTCTATATATATAATATTTTCGCGAATACAAAAAGAGTGATTATGCAGTAAATAATACACCTATAAGGATAAAATTTTGTGTGTACTTTAGCGTTAAGGCAAAAATAAATTATTGAAGAAATTTTTAAAAAGAAGAGTGGCACCGCCCACTTTTGATTAAGTCAAATTTGGAAATATTATAATTCATAACTCAAAAACCGCTCAAGATAGCAAAATAAAATTCAGCACACACATTTATATTAACACAGGCAATATTTCGAAAAAAAAAAATAGCGAAATCGGGTTAGGTCCACGCCCAATTTTATACGAAATATTTTGAAAAGGATCATAGATATATTGAATATGCTATAACTTTGCTTAAACTAGCTGTATAAAATTTCTTTTTCACCTCTAAAGTGTTCTTGGGCAAAGAAAGTCGAAAGCACAAAATTTTTGGAAAATGGGCGTGGCCCCCTTTATGGTGGATTATTCCACAAAACTTTTCATGCCATAACTCCGGTAAAAATTGACTTATGGAAACGATATTAGGAGAAAGTGTTCAACATACAAAGCTTACTCTTTGCTGTAAAAATAAACAAAATCGGTGAACGGACACGCCTACTTTTTGAACACAGTTCTAAAAAATTTCTTCGTAATATTAAAATCGCGATATTTCCATAATTGTATAAGTTATATTAATAAGATTTTACACACATAATAAGCTTTTTAAGAAAAACTAAACTGTATAAAAATTTTGTGGATTTTGGTGAAGTAGGCGTGGCGCCGCCCACTTTTTATCATTGATCGGATTTCGATTGCTTGGAATTTGAAGAATGTATTTCAATGAAATTTTGTGCGATACTTCCCAATAGTATGTAGTATACTCCTGCCAAAAATTACGCAAATCGAACAACAAACAAGCAAGATTTACGGGAAAGTAGTTAACACCCTATTGCCTCTTTTTTCATAAATTTTTTTTATTTTCATACCCCTCATAAGCATGGGGAAAACTATTTATATTTTATTATTTAGTGATAATTTAATTTACCACTTACAACAGGAGTGTTTTTAATCGAAAACAATCAGTTGTCTTTATAACAACTTTTCAGGTATTAAAATAGACCTGAGTAAATAGGTATACCAAAACACATCACTACTAGGTATTTAATGTTCGGTTACACCGGAACTTAGACTTCCTTACTAGTTTTTGTTAAATACTTACATATATAAATGTACTTACATACATATGTATGTAAGTATGTAGGTATGGTCATGGAAATTTGCGAACTCTTTGTATTGAATGGGCTGGTTAAGGACGATCATTAGTAGGTAGATTTTTTATTTTGTTTGAACAACTGAAGAATTGCATAAAGCGCAACTATTTGTTTTAAATTTGGGTGTCTAATTTCGCTAGCTAAACGAACAAAAAGACCTACTTGTATGGGGGATTTCGAATTCATATATTTTAAATAATGATTAGATATACTAAATGGCTCAGCGAATAAAGGCCTAACGAACTAATGCCTAATTTTTCGAAATGAAAGAATGCCTAAAAAAGAACGCCTAACAAGAAAGTGAAAGATCGTCTAACTTTAAAAATGAAGGAAAGCCTAATTTTAAAAATGAAAGAAGGTCTTAATTGTTAGGGGTTCTTTCATTATGAAATAACGCCCAATGAAAGAAGGCCTAACAACCCGAATTAAAATTCTTAGAAGAAAATGATACAAGTCCCAATATTTGGGACTTATTTCACAATTAAACTATAACTTCCGATCCATGTTTTTTATGTGCAGAACACCTTTTCGCATTGGCGGCCTTCGGCCGCGCTTATTTTATGTATAACTTAATAAAATGTATCCTTATTTTCTCAATGTCAATTTAAAACTAAACGAGTTATTTTTATTTTCTGTTTTTCCGACAGCGTGAATGCTAGATTTATATTGGAACGATTTTCCGTCATCCCTTGTCAATTTTTGTTTGTTTACAAACCGGTTTCGGCGATCCGCCATCTTCAGTGTAAGTTTTCGTTCTGATCTGTGTCTATCCGTTGTCCAGTATTTATAGTTTGAATGCTGTAGGTAAAGTTAGTATGCGTGTATATAGTTCGTGCGTTAGGTTCGTGCGTTAGGTTCGTGTTTCACGAATGTTCCCGAGCGGCAAGCTGCAATAGGGTTGTTTTGAAACTCGTCTATTAGTTTGTTTGTCAGGCACTGCTGAACGCTATGTAATGTCAGGTAATGCTGAATGTTCTCGAGCGGCAACTCGTTAACTAGTTTGTGGGTCAGGTAATGTTAATCTTGTGCTTGAATAGAAGTCGGTAATTTTTGTCCTTTGGTTTGTTTTGTGTGTTCGCTCGTTTATCGTTAATTGTCTGGTTATTGTACCTGCTGCGTTGTTTTGTTTTTTGTAGACTAGTTTTAGAGGTTCGAATATTGCATCAGAATTGGTGCTAGTTTGTTCGTTTATTATTCTTCCGTCAAATGTCTTTAGTTTGTATATTTCCATGTTCTCAAGCACATTTAAGCGTCGCCCTTTTGTTTGCACGTGAAGTGTTTTGGCTGTGCTTTTGATTTTAGCCGGGGTGCATTTGTTTTCATACATGTGGTTAGCAAAGTTCGATTCTGGTGTGATGGAGGGTTTCCGTGTCTTTCGGTTGTAGTCCCTGATATGTTCCCGAAATCGTGTACTTATTTTCCGTCCTGTTTGTCCTATGTAGCTGTGCTGGCATTCGCAAGTAAGTTTGTATACCCCATGTTCGCTGAACGGCTCCGCTGAGTTGGTGTTAGTTGCTAGTTTTTGTCCCAAGTTGTTCGATGTTCTGAATGCTGTGCTGATGTTGTGTTTCTTGAAAAAGTTGGCCAACTTGTATGTGGTGTTTCCAGTGTATGTCATAACTGTCCAAATTTTGGCCTTTTCCCCTTCGGTTTCCCTTCTCTGCACCAAATGGTTGCTTCGGAGTTTGTCCACTAGGGTCTTTTTGTATCCGTTGCTAGTTGCTATGCTGTATATCGTGGTGAGCTCTTTCTTGTATGATTCCTTAGAGAGAGGCGTTCGCTGAAGTCTGTCCACCAGATGTCTTAATGCTGCATTCTTGTGTTGTTGCGGATGGTTCGATGTACAGTGGATTATGGTGTCCGTGGTTGTTGGTTTTCTGTAGATGTCATAGTTGAACTTGTTCGTGAGTTTGTTGATTCTAACCGTTAGGTCCAAGTAGTTCAGTTTTCCCTCCTTCTCCGTTTCCATTGTGAATTTTATGCTCTCATGCTGCTTATTTAGAAATTCCAGTACTTGTTCTTCACAGTTATTATTTAATACGCAGATAATGTCGTCGACATACCTTGCGTAAAATATTACCCCCAGCTTGGTTTTTAGCTCTTGCATATACTTCATTTCCAAATTCTGCATGAATGCCTCCATGAGGACGGATGAGGTTGGGTTGCCCATTCCCAGTCCATTCATTTGTCTATATAATCTATTGTTAAACCTGAAATAGTTTTGTTGTAGCGTTGTTCTGAGGGTGTTTGTAATTTGTGCTGTCCTGACCGCATCTTTAGTTTTTCCTAGTAGCCTTTTGTTAACGATATCCAATGTCTCCGGAAGCGGAATAGATGGGTACAAGTCCTTTATGTCAAAGGATACTATCGTGCTGTTCTCCGCGAGTTTTACGGTCTCAAGTTTTTCTATTAGCTCCGTTGTATTCTTTATTGTATGTACTATGTGCTCTAGTTCCAGTGTGTCATTCAGTATACTCTTCAAATGTTTTGATAGCTTATACCCCGGTGCTGACTTAAAATTAATGATAGGCCGCATCGGAGTATCGGGTTTATGTATTTTTGGTAGCGCTATCAGTGGGGGCGGAGATGGATTCATTTGTGACAGAGTATGTCCAGTCCTGTCGTCAATTACACTCGTTGTCTTTTTTATAGCCCTTTTGATTTCCGCCTGGTATTTTTCGGTGGGGTCCTCGCAAATTACGCGGCATTTCATATCCCTGATCAGCCTTTCGGTCTTTGTAATCGTCCTTGTCCATAAGTACTGTCGTGTTTCCTTTGTCCGCCTTTGTAGTCACAACGTTATTTCTCTTGAGCTTTCGCTTTAGCTCTTTAAGCACCTTTTCCTCCTTATTCGCGTT
>OX608080.1:64517569-64785703 GCA_951509765.1 Sphenella marginata
AAATCAAGAACGGACTAAAACAAAAATACGGAGCATTGAACAAGAAATTGGACAAACTGACGGGTAGACGCGAATACAACAACCAAGAGGTACATAGATTTCATGATAGGTTCGTAAACTTGACCACGGTGGACATCAACAAAGACGAAGCGCAACTTCTCGAGAAGGGGCTAAAACACAACTTGATAGACAGTAACAAAGCAAGAAAAACGGAGCAAGCGATAGTAGATGCAGAGGTCGGAATATCGCTCCTCCCGTACGAAGAGCAGGAACACGCCAGACATATGTGCAGGGAAATTATTACCAAGGACTTAAGAACCGAAAACCTGCAGAACGCGAATAAGGAGGAAAAGGTGCTTAAAGAGCTAAAGCGAAAGCTCAAGAGAAATAACTTTGCGACTACAAAGGCGGACAAAGGAAACACGACAGTACTTATGGACAAGGACGATTACATAGCAAAGACCGAAAGACTGATCAGGGATATGAAATGCCGCGTAATTTGCGAGGACCCCACCGAAAAATACCAGGCGGAAATCAAAAGGGCTATAAAAAACACAACGAGTGTAATTGACGACAGGACTGGACATACTCTGTCACAAATGAATCCATCTCCGCCCCCACTGATAGCGCTACCAAAAATACATAAACCCGATACTCCGATGCGGCCTATCATTAATTTTAAGTCAGCACCGGGGTATAAGCTATCAAAACATTTGAAGAGTATACTGAATGACACACTGGAACTAGAGCACATACACAATAAAGAATACAACGGAGCTAATAGAAAAACTTGAGACCGTAAAACTCGCGGAGAACAGCACGATAGTATCATTTGACATAAAGGACTTGTACCCATCTATTCCGCTTCCGGAGACATTGGATATCGTTAACAAAACGCTACTAGGAAAAACTAAAGATGCGGTCAGGACAGCACAAATTACAAACACCCTCAGAACAACGCTACAACAAAACTATTTCAGGTTTAACAATAAAATATATAGACAAATGAATGGACTGGGAATGGGCAACCCAACCTCATCCGTCCTCATGGAGGCATTCATGCAGAATTTGGAAATGAAGTATATGCAAGAGCTAAAAACCAAGCTGGGGGTAATATTTTACGCAAGGTATGTCGACGACATTATCTGCGTATTAAATAATAACTGTGAAGAACAAGTACTGGAATTTCTAAATAAGCAGCATGAGAGCATAAAATTCACAATGGAAACGGAGAAGGAGGGAAAACTGAACTACTTGGACCTAACGGTTAGAATCAACAAACTCACTAACAAGTTCAACTATGACATCTACAGAAAACCAACAACCACGGACACCATAATCCACTGTACATCGAACCATCCGCAACAACACAAGAATGCAGCATTAAGACATCTGGTGGACAGACTTCAGCGAACGCCTCTCTCTAAGGAATCATACAAGAAAGAGCTCACCACGATATACAGCATAGCAACTAGCAACGGATACAAAAAGACCCTAGTGGACAAACTCCGAAGCAACCATTTGGTGCAGAGAAGGGAAACCGAAGGGGAAAAGGCCAAAATTTGGACAGTTATGACATACACTGGAAACACCACATACAAGTTGGCCAACTTTTTCAAGAAACACAACATCAGCACAGCATTCAGAACATCGAACAACTTGGGACAAAAACTAGCAACTAACACCAACTCAGCGGAGCCGTTCAGCGAACATGGGGTATACAAACTTACTTGCGAATGCCAGCACAGCTACATAGGACAAACAGGACGGAAAATAAGTACACGATTTCGGGAACATATCAGGGACTACAACCGAAAGACACGGAAACCCTCCATCACACCAGAATCGAACTTTGCTAACCACATGTATGAAAACAAATGCACCCCGGCTAAAATCAAAAGCACAGCCAAAACACTTCACGTGCAAACAAAAGGGCGACGCTTAAATGTGCTTGAGAACATGGAAATATACAAACTAAAGACATTTGACGGAAGAATAATAAACGAACAAACTAGCACCAATTCTGATGCAATATTCGAACCTCTAAAACTAGTCTACAAAAAACAAAACAACGCAGCAGGTACAATAACCAGACAATTAACGATAAACGAGCGAACACACAAAACAAACCAAAGGACAACTAGTAAGGAAGTCTAAGTTCCGGTGTAACCGAACATTAAATACCTAGTAGTGATGTGTTTTGGTATCCCAATTTACTCAGGTCTATTTTAATACCTGAAAAGTTTTTATAAAGACAACTGATTGTTTTCGATTAAAAACACTCCTGTTGTAAGTGGTAAATTAAATTATCACTAAATAATAAAATATAAATAGTTTTCCCCATGCTTATGAGGGGTATGAAAATAAAAAAAATTTATGAAAAAAGAGGCAATAGGGTGTTAACTACTTTCCCGTAAATCTTGCTTGTTTGTTGTTCGATTTGCGTAATTTTTGGCAGGAGTATACTACATACTATTGGGAAGTATCGCACAAAATTTCATTGAAATACATTCTTCAAATTCCAAGCAATCGAAATCCGATCAATGATAAAAAGTGGGCGGCGCCACGCCTACTTCACCAAAATCCACAAAATTTTTATACAGTTTAGTTTTTCTTAAAAAGCTTATTATGTGTGTAAAATCTTATTAATATAACTTATACAATTATGGAAATATCGCGATTTTAATATTACGAAGAAATTTTTTAGAACTGTGTTCAAAAAGTAGGCGTGTCCGTTCACCGATTTTGTTTATTTTTACAGCAAAGAGTAAGCTTTGTATGTTGAACACTTTCTCCTAATATCGTTTCCATAAGTCAATTTTTACCGGAGTTATGGCATGAAAAGTTTTGTGGAATAATCCACCATAAAGGGGGCCACGCCCATTTTCCAAAAATTTTGTGCTTTCGACTTTCTTTGCCCAAGAACACTTTAGAGGTGAAATAGAAATTTTATACAGCTAGTTTAAGAAAAGTTATAGCATATTCAATATATCTATGATCCTTTTCAAAATATTTCGTATAAAATTGGGCGTGGACCTAACCCGATTTCGCTATTTTTTTTTTTCGAAATATTGCCTGTGTTAATATAAATGTGTGTGCTGAATTTTATTTTGCTATCTTGAGCGGTTTTTGAGTTATGAATTATAATATTTCCAAATTTGACTTAATCAAAAGTGGGCGGTGCCACTCTTCTTTTTAAAAATTTCTTCAAAAATTTATGTTTGCCTTAACGCTAAAGTACACACCAAATTTTATCCTTATAGGTGTATTATTTACTGCATAATCACTCTTTTTGTATTCGCGAAAATATTATATATATAGAAAATGGGCGTGGCTTTGAACCGATTTTGCCTATTTTCAATAGCGCTCCGAGATGAGTGAAAAGGAACCTCCATACCAAATTTCATAGATATATCTCAAGATTTGCTCAAGTTATCGTGTTCACAGACGGACGGACAGACGGACGGACGGACGGACATGGCTCAATCAATTTCTCTTTTCCTCCTGAGCATTTTGATATAAATAAGTCAATATCTATCTCGATTCGTTTATGCCGTTACATACTACCGTTAGGCGAATGAAGTTAATATACCTTGTGTGCGAAGCACTACTAGGTATAAAAATTACCGACTTCTATTCAAGCACAAGATTAACATTACCTGACCCACAAACTAGTTAACGAGTTGCCGCTCGAGAACATTCAGCATTACCTGACATTACATAGCGTTCAGCAGTGCCTGACAAACAAACTAATAGACGAGTTTCAAAACAACCCTATTGCAGCTTGCCGCTCGGGAACATTCGTGAAACACGAACCTAACGCACGAACTATATACACGCATACTAACTTTACCTACAGCATTCAAACTATAAATACTGGACAACGGATAGACACAGATCAGAACGAAAACTTACACTGAAGATGGCGGATCGCCGAAACCGGTTTGTAAACAAACAAAAATTGACAAGGGATGACGGAAAATCGTTCCAATATAAATCTTAAAACTAAACATTATTTTCTTATGATCTACGCAGTGCCCTAGTTCCCTACTTGCGGTTTGTAGCTGCTTGCTGATTGGTGGATGTGTGTATTGGTGTGAATGCATTGCCGGCTGCATCATGGCAAGCTGCTCAAAGTCACGTACGTTATCAGGTGTCCGTCTGGCAAGACAGGCGTGGGAGTCATTCTGATGAATTGTCGATCAGCTTGGCAGCTTTGTGATCTAATTACAAACAACCAAAAATGTGGGAATGATTCTACGGCATTGCCAAACGCTGTTTTTGGCTTTGCAGCTGTGCAATGCGCTAACTTCTCCCCCTCTTAAGACGAGTCGCCCTCGACTTATGCCAAGATTTCCTCCACTGCCCTCTGGGTTTTTGCTTTATTAATGGTCGATTTTTTTCTGCGGTAGATGACAAAAATTACTTTTGAGATTATTAGTAATGGAGGAAAAGAAAAAGTTGTCCACAACAAGGTACGATGAAGCGAGAGGACTTCTTTCAGTTCGTGAATGCGGGAAATATTATCGATATAAATTTGATGCAAATATGGTAGGGATAAACCGTCCTTGGAGGATGTGGTTGGATATAAATCGGTTCCTTCTTTACCACGTAGGTTGTATCATTTATAGTTATGGAATCTCGGAAGAGAAGCAGATACATTCCTTTAATCTCCAATTTCCGTTGATCAAATATTGTTGTTGGTGGCACGTTATTAAGAATAATGATGCCTTCCTCTATTTTTTGAACTAGTGGTATGTGATATGCTGGTATGTGATGAGCAGGTCGCCGTGTTATTATTTAGCACCTGACTCAAACAATTTGAGAGAGCCGGTTTGCATACTTTAGCCACCAGAGTGTCATTGCAGTTTTCGAGTGGTTGAAATTTATCGCTACATTTTGCCGCAACCGTGGTCTCTAGCTTGATAACACTATTATTATGGACTACAGGATAGATTTTGAGAAATTCGCAAATATTTGTAATCTTAGGAACCTTAAGAACGTAGTAAATAACATCTGAATTTTGTAAAATTTTTACCTTAGATACTAAAAGTAAATTGCTTAAACTAAAGGGTAGTTGCTCGAAATTGAACGCGTGATCCATCTCGTCGTCATCCAAAACAAGTGGATTTATAATACTACTTTTTGCTAACACAATGGAGAGTGCGAGTCTGTTTAACTGGCTAATTATGTGGTTATTTCTTCTTACCAAATTTTCGCAAAGCAGTGTTTGCTCGTCTTTCAACAACCAATCCGTCCGATTTCCCCGAATTGTGTTGATTTGGTTCGTTATTTCGTTAATTCTATTTTGTAAATCAGAGTTAATTTTAATCTGCCTATTGTTGTTTTCTATTAACATGCTTTCCTTTGTCGAGAGCAGTTCAAAGTCCTCATGGTCTGGGGTACCTGCTATGAATTTCAGAGCGGAGCCCAGGAAATCTATTGATCTTGCAATTCTTCTCGGTATTTCCGAGCTGCGGATGATGTGTAATGTTTCTTCCCCTTGTTGTTTTAAAATATTCTCATTCACCATCTGATTTTTTGATTTTGATACGAACCATTTGCTTTCATAAGCTATCTGGCGGTACTCTGTCAAGTTAGTTTTATGTATGAGGTAAATGAATTCATTATAAATAGCTACATTTCCCCGAGGAATGGTAACAACTTGTGAAGAGGTGTAGTCAATTAAACTCGCCCTAGCGTCGGAGATGAGGGCAACCAGGAATCTGAAATTGATTTTATCGTAAATTACTTTTATGAATTTTTCTTCCTTCTATCTGTACTGTTGTCCCTAAATCCCTTTCCACTATTTTCTCCACGAACACCTTCTCAAACTTATCCCGTAATCGCTTATTTCTACGAAGAAACACTCTTTCGCCAGGCTGATATGTTTCAGTTGCCCTTTTCTCTTTTTGTTTAACATCAAGTTTTGTGCCCTTATTTATTTTTTCTTTAATTTCCCCAAATTTTCTCACTGGGCAGTTTTGTAAAATTTCGATTGGCTTCGAATTTGTAACTGAGTGAATTGTTCTACTGTATTTGTATGTAGCAAGCAAAATCAAATCCTTAACCTCGCTTATTTGCTGCTGCGCCTTCACGCATCTGGCTATTTCCAAAAGGGTTGAATGAAATCTTTCAACCTGTCCGTTGCTCTCGCACTGATCTATAGCGAAATGATCGCGTAGCATGGATCTAATTAAATTTGAAGTAAACGCTCTTTCGTTATCTGTGACGATTGTTCTAGTGTTTTGGAACACACCCAATACCTCCAATAAAGCTTCTTTTATGTCAATGGTGCATCTTGAAATCCAATAAAGCTTCTTTTATGTCAATGGTGCATCTTGAAATAATGGGTTTTACTACTGCAAACTTTGAAAACCTATCAACAGCTGCTTTCCAGTAATTAAAATATCTAAATGGATAATTTCTCCCGGACGCTCTGGGACTGGGGTTCTCCCAATTTCGGGATTTGGGGGTTTTCTTTGGTATTTGTTTTGTTTTTCATGTCAGGAAAGTAGTATTCTGATAGGATTTGCCTGAAATTTTCCGACAGGGATCGATGGGCACGGGCATGCTCCGCTGCTATTGCCTCCTGTTGGTCATTTCGATTAGTCAGATCGATTAAAAATTTTTCCGTATGAATAAACTTAGCCCCCGGGAATGCCTCGATGAGAGGTCCCTGAACCTCCGATAGTGTCGGAAGATCGCAATAGAAAGCATTTGTCACGCTTGAGATTTTGCAACAAATTCGTTATTGTGTCGTAATTTATGGTATAACGAATTTTTTTCTGAAAAATAATTTTTGTACCTTGGTGGTAATGATCCCCCTTTGTTAAAATGAATTGTCTCTTGAATTGGTTTACTGGATACTGGATAGTCTTAATTGTGTTGGAGAGTGATGACTCGCTATGTGCTGTAGCATCTGTATCACTCATGTTATTCACAAACTGACGAGACAGAGCGTCTGCTACGACGTTATCTCTGCCGGGCTTATAACAAAATTTTGGCGAAAATTCTTCTATGAACGCTCGCCATCCTTTCATTTTGGTATTAGGATTTTTGTTCGAATTGGCGAACGTTAAAGGCTGATGATCTGTGAAGTTTTAACACCGTATAAGTAATGTCGACGGGCTCACACTATAGCCAAAAGCTCGCGCTCATTGGTCGCATAATTTTCCTCTGTTTTTGACAGAGTTCTTGAAATCATTGTGATTGGCCGCCCGTTCTGGGATAGTACCGCGCCCAGAGCGCTGGAGGAAGCGTCTGTTGCCAGTTCGAATGTTTTGTCATAATCCGGATAAAGCAGCAAAACATCTTCCGATGCCAAAATGCTTTTTACCCTTTTGAACGCTTGAATGGCCTCGTCATCGAGGACTATTTTGGTATGTTTAGACTTGTGGGATGACAAATGGCCATTCTCCCCCCCAAGATACTTTGTTAATGGTTTGACGACAGACGCATAATCCCGTATAAACCTCCTATAATATCCTGAGAGACCCAGGAAAGAGCGCAACGCTCGAAGTGTCTCCAGCATCTTACAGTCAATTATGTCCTTAACCTTATCTGGACATGTTTTTATTCCTTTTTGCGACACAACAAAACCAAGAAATTCAACCTAATTCTTAAAGAATTTAGTCTTTTCTGCTGAAACTCGCATTCCAGCCTTCTCCAGTTTCCTTTATATCCCATCGACGTGTTGAATATGAGACTTTTCGTCTCTTGAAAAGATGATTATATCATCCATATAAACTTGGCAACTTTGGCCAATGACGTCTCTTAAGACATCATCAATGGCGCGTTGAAAAATGCTGGGCGCATTTCTCAACCCGAATGGCAACCTATTAAACTCATACTTGCCATTATTAATGCTGAAGGCTGTCTTTTCGCGGTCCTTCTCCTCAAGGATTATCTGGTGGAAACCAGATTTTAGATCCAAAGTGGTAGAAAATTTAGAACTACCCAGAGTTGCCAATATGGTAGAAACATCTGGTATAGGGTATCTATCCGCGATCGTTTTTTCGTTTAACTTGCGAAAGTCGATTACCATGCGGAGCTTTTGTTTACCGTATTCATCCAGGCCTTTTTTATTCAGAACATGGACCGGGGAATTATAAGCCGAATTGGACTTCCTAATAATGCCGTCCTTCAACAATGTTTCTATTTCCCTATTAATAAATCCTGCCGCCGAAACCGGGTATGGGTAAGATCGTGTGTAGATCGGTTCCGAGGAAGTGGTACGAATTTTAGCCTTGACCATAGTATTATATGGTAAAGCACGGTTAGGTTCGGCAAAGGCCTTCGAATTCCTTTTAATCATGGAATCAAACTCGTCTTTCACGAGAGCTGGGACCGAGTCCGTATCCAAACATATGGAGTTTACTTGCTCACAATTGACGTTGTTTAATTTTTCCGTACCACCCCCGTAAACCAAATATTCTGATTTCGTATCAATTTTAGCTCCAATTTCTTTTAGGAAATCATATCCTACTATACCATCGATGCTTTCCAAGTTTGGAAGAATAAAAAACGTTGAGATCCTTCCCAAAATAAAGACCTTACATTTTTTCTCTATGAGATTACACCCATTTATTGATTTGAAATTAAACAGTCTCTCCACAGGGATAATTCCCTTTAGGAAACTCAAATGTTTGATATAGTTTGTAGAGGTTCCCGTATCGATTAACAACCTAAGCTCCCGCCCCTCCGACGCCTTCTTGGTAATGTAGGGTAGGAGCGACCTTACACTAAAAAATTAATTTCGTCTTCCATCGCAAAATTGGATGCGGTCTCAATATCCGAATCACTGTCACGGTCCACAGTAACTTTTTCTGGTGGCTCCACCTCTTGGGATGTCTTCAGATGATTGGTCCGCTGCACCTTCGGCTTCTGGGAATTTACTGAATACTCTTGATCGCGATTCCGTTTATTTGCGTATTGATTAGCATCCCTTTTGGGATACCTTCCCGATGCATTTTCCTTTGTTGTTGTTGTTGTTTTAGCAACAAAATCACTCCCCGAAGGTTTTGGGGAGTGTTGTCGAAATAACAGTCCTTGGCCGGATATGAATCCGGTACGCTCCGGTACTCCCTTGCGGTGTCGTGGGAGCGATTTGGTATGACCAGTGCAACCTTCTAGGTCATGTCATCCCTCCTTCCAAAAGGAAAGAGAAGATGGGTAATGAGAGGTGGGAGGCATCATATCCGTAGATCAACCATCGAGTGGCACATCATTACCTTTGTGCATATTGGTCGCCTCTTACGACCGGTATGCCTACCGCGGGCATATTCTAAGCCCCAACCCGCAGGCAAAAAGCATTTTCCTTTCTATGGCCCTGGTTGGACTGTTTTGTACGTCGGAAAGCAGAGGAGCCGCGGTCCACATCCATGGGAGTAGGAGTGTCCTTAAGCGTTTGGGGATTACCCAGATAATTGTTCTGAAACTTTGGGCTATCTGAAGTTGCTACACTGCTAACCGCAAATGTTCTAGCGAAATCGTAACGCATACGGTTATTTTCTAACTCCTGTGCAGTAGCCAGTGCGGTAGGCAAATCTTTAGGATTGGCCGAAAATAGGACGTCTCACAACGGCCGCTTAAGGCCGGAAATAAATACTCTTAATGCATTTCTCTATCATTGAGCGCGGAGGCAAGCTCCCTATTGTTTGAATGGGTCATTATATTTTTATTCGTTATGAGCGTTAATTGCTTGTCAACCGTATCATAATATTGGCAGAGTGACATATTTCCCTGCCTTAGGACACTGAGCTCTGTTTCTAAAACATGTAGCGGTCTTTTGTCCGCGTATGCTTTATCCAGCCTAGTAGCTATTATAGCTTTAAAATTCAGTGCAGTTGAAAAGGAAGCGAGCGTTGCGTTCGCAGAGCGTACTATCTTATTCCTAAAGATACCCATAGCAATATAATATTGCTCCGAACCTTCCGTATAGTAGCCGATGGCGAATTCCGCTGCGGAACGCCATGCCGGATAGGATACGGTATCCCCCTTAAATTCTTGCAAGGATTTTATAAGAGAGGCGTGGGAGTCATTCTGATGAATTGTCGATCAGCAACATGCCACCGTTCCCACTCTATGGGCGGGATCCATGGTATTTTTTTAATTTGTATTATCACCTGAAACTAATGATTATTATTTACATATTTATATGCATGTACACGGTTTTTGTATTCCCTTTATGTTATCTTTATTGCCAATTCAGAAAAGTATTCTGCACAAAAATACCATGGACCCCGCCCATAGAGTGGGAACGGTGGCATGTTGCCACCGTTCAGGGCAACCACCCGGAGTTGGAATGGCGTAGCCCAGGGTTATTTTTTGAAGTGCGGCCGAAGGCCGCCAATGCGGAAAGAAGTTCTGCACATAAATACCATGGATCACGCCCCGAATCGGGGATCTGACCTAAGTCAATTTTCGGTTTTTTGTTCTAAACTAAAACAAAAAAATTAAATTTCGACTTCGGATACCAAGGTCAAAACGCGTATTTTGACACCCCTACTAGCGCATTCATATCACTCAAAAACGCATAATAGCAATAGAAATCACACTTATAGCAAAATGAAAAAGCGCCTAACGTTAATGAAAGAATTCCTAACAATCAAACATGAATAAATACCTAATTAGGCGTTTCTTCATTTTTGTTTGTTAGGCTTTCTTTCATTATGAAGAATCACCTAACAATTTTAATGAAGAAATGCCTAAAATGTTAGATATTCTTTTATTATGAACAACCGCCTAATTCCTATATGAAATATTTAGGCAATATTTCATTTTTTTTGTAGGCGTTAGTTCGTTAGGCCTTTATTCGCTGAGCCATACTAAATACGTTCAAAACAAATAGAGTTTTCGCATACTAGTACTACACCTTCAAGAAGAAAATTATAAAGTAGATCTACAATGTTATTCGGTAACTGCAATTTTAATCTTCTTTTTCGGTTAGATTTGCCTCTCTTTTTCTTTGTGTGATGTAGTGCAATCTTGAGCGAGCTAAATAATTTTGTAAACACATATGTGTAATACGAACAAAATCGATGGATTTTTTTCAAGTTGTAACAAAGTTACATTTTTCTTAAAGATTTATTTTGTAATTGTATAGTTGTTTAGCATCAAAAGAAATGTTATTAAATTACCTTTCATTTGATGCTAATTTTGTTGAAATCACTAAATAATTTATTGTAAATTTTATCAATTTTGTAAACACATATGTGTAATACGAACAAAATCCATGGATTTTTTTCAAGTTGTAACAAAGTTACATTTTTCTCAAACATTTAGTTTGTAATTGTATAGTTGTTTAGCATCAAGAGAAAGGCTATTAAATTACCTTTCTTTTGGTGCTAATTTCGTTTAAATCGCATGTATTTCATTATATGTATGTCTATAATAACTTTAAGTAAATTTTGTATTATATTTCTTAAAATTAAAGTATATATTTTTATTAAAACGTATTTTATTATAAAGAAATTGTTTTGAAATTATTTGGATTTTTTTGGGCCCTTAACTTTTGGGTATTTTTTAGGCATACCAGGTTTCAGATCTGGCAACTCTATGAAAATGCAACCCTTTGTTTTGGGAAATTTTTATAGTTATAAGGGCGCAGCTATGTATTTTCTTATGGAATTTCTTAATGAGTGCGATGGTGATGCAAGGTCACACGTACACGAAATTTACATGGGGAATGTGGATAATATCTGCACGTGGCCCATAGAAAACTATCCACTTTTTTATCTTCATTTGTGGATAGCGCGACCTACATATGTTTTATCCATTTTTATACCCAACGTACTAGTACTAGTATATACAAGGGTATTATAACTTTGTTGGGATAACGGTTGGTTGTACCGGTAAATATAAAGGAGTCGAGATAGATATAGACTTCCATATATCAATATGATCAGGATCGAAAAAAAATTTGATTGATTGAGCCATGTCCGTCCGTCTGTCCGTCCGTCCGTCTGTCCGTTAACACGATAACTTGAGCAAATAAGGAGATATCTTCACCAAATTCGGCATGCGTACTTATTTGGGTTCAGAATAGATTGGTATTGAAAATGGGTAAAATCGGACCATAACCACGCACCTTTTTCGATATCGAAAATTTCGAAAAACGTATAAAACGGGTTAATTCAATGTCAGAAGCAGCTACAATGATAAAATTTGCAATATGGGCATATCCCAGAAACTGTCTACCAACCAAAAATATTTGAACTTAATCCAACCTAATTTTTTTTTTAATGGAGCATTAGAATAGATATCTAATTTTATAAATTTATAAAACAAAAATTATTTAGATGATGATTAATAAAAAAATTATAACCAAATCCTACCCTACCTCAGGTCTTTTAATGTTATACAAAAAAAGTGAAATATTTTACGTGTTCATATCATTGCTTTAGTATTAACATAGATGGTCCAATCGAAAGCTATATTGTTATTCACTCAATTCTCCTTAAAATTTGTAAAAAAAAAATTCGTTTACTTTTCTGGAAACATTAAAATTTGGTATGAAATGCCAGGTAAAAGCGTTGTAGCGTGCGTAACGGAAAATCGGCTTCATCAAATCATCTATAATTTTAATTTAAATAAATATCCTGCTTTTAAGAAAAACTAGTAAGGAAGTCTAAGTTCCGGTGTAACCGAACATTAAATACCTAGTAGTGATGTGTTTTGGTATCCCAATTTACTCAGGTCTATTTTAATACCTGAAAAGTTGTTATAAAGACAACTGATTGTTTTCGATTAAAAACACTCCTGTTGTAAGTGGTAAATTAAATTATCACTAAATAATAAAATATAAATAGTTTTCCCCATGCTTATGAGGGGTATGAAAATAAAAAAAATTTATGAAAAAAGAGGCAATAGGGTGTTAACTACTTTCCCGTAAATCTTGCTTGTTTGTTGTTCGATTTGCGTAATTTTTGGCAGGAGTATACTACATACTATTGGGAAGTATCGCACAAAATTTCATTGAAATACATTCTTCAAATTCCAAGCAATCGAAATCCGATCAATGATAAAAAGTGGGCGGCGCCACGCCTACTTCACCAAAATCCACAAAATTTTTATACAGTTTAGTTTTTCTTAAAAAGCTTATTATGTGTGTAAAATCTTATTAATATAACTTATACAATTATGGAAATATCGCGATTTTAATATTACGAAGAAATTTTTTAGAACTGTGTTCAAAAAGTAGGCGTGTCCGTTCACCGATTTTGTTTATTTTTACAGCAAAGAGTAAGCTTTGTATGTTGAACACTTTCTCCTAATATCGTTTCCATAAGTCAATTTTTACCGGAGTTATGGCATGAAAAGTTTTGTGGAATAATCCACCATAAAGGGGGCCACGCCCATTTTCCAAAAATTTTGTGCTTTCGACTTTCTTTGCCCAAGAACACTTTAGAGGTGAAATAGAAATTTTATACAGCTAGTTTAAGAAAAGTTATAGCATATTCAATATATCTATGATCCTTTTCAAAATATTTCGTATAAAATTGGGCGTGGACCTAACCCGATTTCGCTATTTTTTTTTTTCGAAATATTGCCTGTGTTAATATAAATGTGTGTGCTGAATTTTATTTTGCTATCTTGAGCGGTTTTTGAGTTATGAATTATAATATTTCCAAATTTGACTTAATCAAAAGTGGGCGGTGCCACTCTTCTTTTTAAAAATTTCTTCAAAAATTTATGTTTGCCTTAACGCTAAAGTACACACCAAATTTTATCCTTATAGGTGTATTATTTACTGCATAATCACTCTTTTTGTATTCGCGAAAATATTATATATATAGAAAATGGGCGTGGCTTTGAACCGATTTTGCCTATTTTCAATAGCGCTCCGAGATGAGTGAAAAGGAACCTCCATACCAAATTTCATAGATATATCTCAAGATTTGCTCAAGTTATCGTGTTCACAGACGGACGGACAGACGGACGGACATGGCTCAATCAATTTCTCTTTTCCTCCTGAGCATTTTGATATAAATAAGTCAATATCTATCTCGATTCGTTTATGCCGTTACATACTACCGTTAGGCGAATGAAGTTAATATACCTTGTGTGCGAAGCACTACTAGGTATAAAAATGAATGTGTGTCTGTGTGTCCTTTATAGGCGTCCAAAGTACTCAACCGATTTTTATGAAATTTTCACAGTATATTCTTGGGATCATGGGTTAAAGCATAGGCTATATTAATTTTTGGAAAAGTGGGCGGTGCCACGCCCCCAGGCTATATAAAACTACAATTCTTCATACCTCTGAACATATTTGGTCCAAATTAATGATTTTTGGATATGTGTGTCCTTTGGTCAAGATTTATGTAATTTTGGAAAAGTGGGCGGTGCCACGCCCCCTTTTTTTTGTTTTGTTTGTACTACAATAATGTCCAAAGTTTTTGGTGGGTCTCTTTTAAACTTTCCAGATTGGTTCAGAAAATTGTTTTGTACGATTCAGGCTATATAAATTGTTGGAAAAGTGGGCGGTGCCACGCCCCCAGGCTATATAAAATTTAAATCGTCATAACTTTGAATATATATGGTCTAAACTAATGATTTTTGGATATGTGTGTCCCTTGGTCAACAATTATATAATTTGGAAAAAGTGGGCGGTGCCACGCCCCCAGGCTATATAAAACTACAATTCTTCATACCTCTGAACATATTTGGTCCAAATTAATGATTTTTGGATATGTGTGTCCTTTGGTCAAGATTTATGTAATTTTGGAAAAGTGGGCGGTGCCACGCCCCCTTTTTTTTGTTTTGTTTGTACTACAATAATGTCCAAAGTTTTTGGTGGATCTCTTTTAAGCTTTCCAGATTGGTTCAGAAAATTGTTTTGTACGATTCAGGCTATATAAATTGTTGGAAAAGTGGGCGGTGCCACGCCCCCAGGCTATATAAAATTTAAATCGTCATAACTTTGAATATATTTGGTCTAAGCTAATGATTTTTGGATATGTGTGTCCCTTGGTCAACAATTATATAATTTGGAAAAAGTGGGTGGTGCCACGCCCACATTTTTTGTATTCAGTACGTTGTTTGTACTTCAATAATGTCCAAAGTTTATGGTTGATCTGTTTTAAACTTTTCCAATACGTTAAAATCTTCGTTGGGTACGACATACATAGCCTGCATTTGTAAATTTTTTGGAAAAGTGGGCAGTTCCAAGACCACAAGCTAAGTAATATTTCAATTGCTTTAGTGACGTTTTAACGTTCTTAAATCTTAATCAAAGCACTTAATTTTTTTTGTTTGTTATTGCCGTTTATACATATCCAGAGTATTATAGGATTTCCATAGAACCATAAAAGTGGCGTTAAGTGGCAGGTATAGGATATAATTAAGTAAATACTAACTATACATCTGCTCAGTAGCGCATAATGGTTTTTTTCATAACCATTGAGTTCAAAAGATCCGTTTTTTGGGTTGGACACCCAAAAAATTTATTTGTTTATACCAAAGACGTTAAAACCGGAAACATTGTATATTCTAAATCACTGCAATAAATGGAATGTTAAAAATTAATAGAAAAATATTTGAAAATGTATTTCTAGGGAAGTCACTGGTCAGGCAAAACAACGTCTGCCGGGTCTGCTAGTAATTAATAAAAGTTTTCACCAAAAGCCAAAGCTGTTAACTACAGTATCTGACTGTTTTACGTTACATACAGCAGTGGAGCAGGTGGTAAGCGTGGCGGATATGATGCGTGCGTTCGCAGGTTCAAGCACGGGTTCAAGGCAGGTTAAGTGTTTTTTTTTTCTAAATTCAATTTGTCTGTAAACATATGAAAACTTTTTATCATAATATTTAATATTTATCATATTTGCAACCCAATATTTCTTTATATTTAAGTTTATGACCTCTATCTTGGAGTGAAAAAATCAAATTTTTTAAAAAAGCTGAAAAATTATTCCAATTTATTATTTTATTTTTTTAAAGAAATATATCATATTTAATATCCAAAAAGTAAAAACACAGTTTGTAGCTTCTTCAATTTTATATTTACGAAGTAGTTAGAAAACAAGTTAATTTTCCTGAAGACATCAACTATTTTCTTCCTAAAAATTTTAATTTGTAAAAGAGTCGACATATAACCGGAATCCTTATATTTGTAACCCAATATTTCAACATTTTATTATATTTATTCAATAAGATTGGCCAGAAAAATATTACCATTTGTCTCATTTAGAGCATAGCTGTAATTAGGCGCTGAAAGTATAAGTAGTTGTTGGCTTCTTTTTAATTTTCCTTGCTTTAAAAGAATTAAAAAAAAAAAACAATTCTCATTTTTGTCTTGACCGAGAATGCTGTCTAAGCTTTGAGGGAGGGAGAAGTTTTTTTTTTTTTAATTTTAATTTAATTTTGTATTTGAGATTTGTATTATATTATTTATTTAGGGTAGGTCAGGGGTGTGCAAAGCCCGGGTTACTAATTTAGTAAATTATTATTATTTATTTAATTTATGTGTTCTATATAGAACGAGGGGTGCAGAGCACCTGTTACACCTTGTATTTATTCATTGGGGGCGAGCACTCATCGAAGTCAGGTGTCCTGCAACTAGTATACATACATACATTAATGCCCATGCTCGAACAAATGTGATCAATTTATTCCATCTAAAAGAGACTAAAAAAGTAGTAGTCTATTAGAATAGAATACTACAATTTTCTAAGCAGAAAATGTATTTTTCATACTAAGAATGAAGTTAGTTATATAGAATATAAAATTTTGATCGCAACACCAGAAGAGGAATTTTCAAAATATGCAGTAAACCAAAAAAATTATCAAAATGTGCTTAATCCTGTATAACATCATTTGAAGCCTAAGAAATCCTTTAATTAAGTTGGTTGAATTTCGACCACGGGCGATCCTACTATATATTAATACCCTAACTCTGTTGTACTACTTTACTGCACCACCCTAATGTGTGGAAACTTTGAGTGGCATCACCACCTCGCAAAATTTCGCACTTTTTAAAAACTAAGAAAACCACACCCAAACCTCTGCTCCCATTCATATGCAGTGAACCAGTAGCCGCAACTTGCTTTTATTTGTGTGCCAAAAAAATTAACAAAATGTGCTAAATCCTGCATAACATCATTTGAAGCCTAAGAAATCCAGCTTCACTACTCATGGCTCAATTATGTACATAAAACTTTGAAGTTGTCATTTCCATACCAAGTTTGGTTAACGTAAAGAAACTTTTTATGCAAATGTGCGATTATAAACGTTACCGAAAAATTGAGAAATCGTTATTTTCTCTGCCGAAAATTTCTGCGCTTTGGTTTCTTCTACTCGTTGAGTGAAACATGTATATGTATATCTTATATATAAAAATTAGTCCAAACTAGTAAGGAAGTCTAAGTTCGGGTGTAACCGAACATTAAATACCTAGTAGTGATCTGTTGCGTTATCCCAATTAACTCAGGTCTATTTTAATACCTGAAAAGGTGGTATAAAACAACTGATTGTTTTCGATTAAAAACACTTCTGTTGTAAGTGGTAAATTAAATTATCACTAAATAACAAAATATAGGTATGAAATAAAAAAAAGGTATGAAAATAAAAAAAATTAATAAAAAAAAAAGGCAATAGGGAGTTAACTACTTTCCCGTAAATCTTGCTTGTTTGTCATTCGATTTGCATAATTTTTGGCAGGAGTATACTACATACTATTGGGAAGCATCTCACTAACTTTCATTGAAATACCTTCTTGAAATTTCAAGCAATCGCTTTTGAAAATAACAGACCTTTTTTGCTGAAAAGTGGGCGGCGCCACGCCTACTTCAACAAAATCCACAAAATTTTTTGCAGTTTAGTTTTTCTTAAAAAGCTTATTAAGTGTGTAAAATCTTATATATATAACTTATACAGTTATGGAAATATCGCGATTTTAATTTTACAAAGAAATTTTTCAAAACTGTGTTCAAAAAGTGGGCGTGTCCGTTCACCGATTTTGTTTATTTTTACAGCAAAGAGTTACCTTTATATGTTGAACACTTTCTGTAAATATCGTTTCAATAAGTCAATTTTTACCGGAGTTATGGCATGGAAAGTTTTATGGAATAATCCCCCATAAAGGGGCGGGGCCACGCCCATTTTCCAAAACTTTTGTGTTTTCGACTTTCTTTGCCCACGAACACTTTAGAGGTGAAACAGAAATGATATACAGCTAGTTTAAGCAAAGTTATAGCATATTCAATATATCTATGATCCTTTTCAAAATCTTTCGTATAAAATTGGGCGTGGACCTAACCCGATTTCGATAATTTTTTTTCAAAATATTGCCTGTATTAATATAAATATGTGTGCTGAATTTCACTTTGCTATCTTGAGCGGTTTTTGATTTATGATTAATAATATTTCCAAATTTGACTTAATCAAAAGTGGGCGGTACCACGCCCCATTTTAAAAATTTCTTCAAAAATGTATTTTTTGCCTTAACGCTAAAGTGCACACCAAATATTATCCTTATAGGTGTATTATGTACTGAATAATCACTCTTTTTGTATTTTCGAAAATATTATATATATAGAAAGTGGGCGTGGCTTTTAACCGATTTTGCCTATTTTCAATAGCGCTCCGAGATAAGTGAAAAGGAACCTGCATACCAAATTTCATTGAGATATCTCAAGATTTACTCAAGTTATCGTGTTCACAGACGGACGGACGGACAGACGGACAGACGGACGGACGGACATGGCTCAATCAATTTCTCTTTTCCTCCTGAACATTTTGATATATATAAGTCAATATCTATCTCGATTCGTTTATGCCGTTACATACTACCGTTAGGCGAATGAAGTTAATATACCTTGTGTGCGAAGCACTACTAGGTATAAAAAGGCAATAGGGAGTTAACTACTTTCCCGTAAATCTTGCTTGTTTGTTATTCGATTTGCATAATTTTTGGCAGGAGTATACTACATACTATTGGGAAGCATCTCACTAACTTTCATTGAAATACCTTCTTGAAATTTCAAGCAATCGCTTTTGAAAATAACAGACCTTTTTTGCTGAAAAGTGGGCGGCGCCACGCCTACTTCAACAAAATCCACAAAATTTTTTTGCAGTTTAGTTTTTCTTAAAAAGCTTATTAAGTGTGTAAAATCTTATATATATAACTTATACAGTTATGGAAATATCGCGATTTTAATTTTACAAAGAAATTTTTCAAAACTGTGTTCAAAAAGTGGGCTTGTCCGTTCACCGATTTTGTTTATTTTTACAGCAAAGAGTAACCTTTATATGTTGAACACTTTCTGTAAATATCGTTTCAATAAGTCAATTTTTACCGGAGTTATGGCATGGAAAGTTTTATGGAATAATCCCCCATAAAGGGGCGGGGCCACGCCCATTTTCCAAAAATTTTGTGTTTTCGACTTTCTTTGCCCACGAACACTTAAAAGGTGAAATAGAAATGATATACAGCTAGTTTAAGCAAAGTTATAGCATATTCAATATATCTATGATCCTTTTCAAAATCTTTCGTATAAAATTGGGCGTGGACCTAACCCGATTTCGATCATTTTTTTTTGAAATATTGCCTGTATTAATATAAATATGTGTGCTGAATTTCACTTTGCTATCTTGAGCGGTTTTTGATTTATGATTAATAATATTTCCAAATTTGACTTAATCAAAAGTGGGCGGTACCACGCCCTATTTTAAAAATTTCTTCAAAAATGTATTTTTTGCCTTAACGCTAAAGTGCGCACCAAATATTATCCTTATAGGTGTATTATGTACTGAATAACCACTCTTTTTGTATTTTCGAAAATATTATATATATAGAAAGTGGGCGTGGCTTTTAACCGATTTTGCCTATTTTCAATAGCGCTCCGAGATAAGTGAAAAGGAACCTACATACCAAATTTCATTGAGATATCTCAAGATTTACTCAAGTTATCGTGTTCACAGACGGACGGACGGACAGACGGACGGACGGACGGACGGACGGACGGACATGGCTCAATCAATTTCTCTTTTCCTCCTGAACATTTTGATATACATAAGTCAATATCTATCTCGATTCGTTTATGCCGTTACATACTACCGTTAGGCGAATGAAGTTAATATACCTTGTGTGCGAAGCACTACTAGGTATAAAAAGGCAATAGGGAGTTAACTACTTTCCCGTAAATCTTGCTTGTTTGTCATTCGATTTGCATAATTTTTGGCAGGAGTATACTACATACTATTGGGAAGCATCTCACTAACTATCATTGAAATACCTTCTTGAAATTTCAAGCAATCGCTTTTGAAAATAACAGACCTTTTTTGCTGAAAAGTGGGCGGCGCCACGCCTACTTCAACAAAATCCACAAAATTTTTTTGCAGTTTAGTTTTTCTTAAAAAGCTTATTAAGTGTGTAAAATCTTATATATATAACTTATACAGTTATGGAAATATCGCGATTTTAATTTTACAAAGAAATTTTTCAAAACTGTGTTCAAAAAGTGGGCGTGTCCGTTCACCGATTTTGTTTATTTTTACAGCAAAGAGTTACCTTTGTATGTTGAACACTTTCTGTAAATATCGTTTCAATAAGTCAATTTTTACCGGAGTTATGGCATGGAAAGTTTTATGGAATAATCCCCCATAAAGGGGCGGGGCCACGCCCATTTTCCAAAACTTTTGTGTTTTCGACTTTCTTTGCCCACGAACACTTTAGAGGTGAAACAGAAATGATATACAGCTAGTTTAAGCAAAGTTACAGCATATTCAATATATCTATGATCCTTTTCAAAATCTTTCGTATAAAATTGGGCGTGGACCTAACCCGATTTCAATAATTATTTTTTCGAAATATTGCCTGTATTAATATAAATATGTGTGCTGAATTTCACTTTGCTATCTTGAGCGGTTTTTGATTTATGATTAATAATATTTCCAAATTTGACTTAATCAAAAGTGGGCGGTACCACGCCCCATTTTAAAAATTTCTTCAGAAATGTATTTTTTGCCTTAACGCTAAAGTGCACACCAAATATTATCCTTATAGGTGTATTATGTACTGAATAATCACTCTTTTTGTATTTTCGAAAATATTATATATATAGAAAGTGGGCGTGGCTTTTAACCGATTTTGCCTATTTTCAATAGCGCTCCGAGATAAGTGAAAAGGAACCTGCATACCAAATTTCATTGAGACATCTCAAGATTTACTCAAGTTATCGTGTTCACAGACGGACGGACGGACAGACGGACGGACGGACGGACGGACGGACGGACGGACGGACGGACGGACATGGCTCAATCAATTTCTCTTTTCCTCCTGAACATTTTGATATATATAAGTCAATATCTATCTCGATTCGTTTATGCCGTTACATACTACCGTTAGGCGAATGAAGTTAATATACCTTGTGTGCGAAGCACTACTAGGTATAAAAAGGCAATAGGGAGTTAACTACTTTCCCGTAAATCTTGCTTGTTTGTTATTCGATTTGCATAATTTTTGGCAGGAGTATACTACATACTATTGGGAAGCATCTCACTAACTTTCATTGAAATACCTTCTTGAAATTTCAAGCAATCGCTTTTGAAAATAACAGACCTTTTTTGCTGAAAAGTGGGCGGCGCCACGCCTACTTCAACAAAATCCACAAAATTTTTTTGCAGTTTAGTTTTTCTTAAAAAGCTTATTAAGTGTGTAAAATCTTATATATATAACTTATACAGTTATGGAAATATCGCGATTTTAATTTTACAAAGAAATTTTTCAAAACTGTGTTCAAAAAGTGGGCTTGTCCGTTCACCGATTTTGTTTATTTTTACAGCAAAGAGTAACCTTTATATGTTGAACACTTTCTGTAAATATCGTTTCAATAAGTCAATTTTTACCGGAGTTATGGCATGGAAAGTTTTATGGAATAATCCCCCATAAAGGGGCGGGGCCACGCCCATTTTCCAAAAATTTTGTGTTTTCGACTTTCTTTGCCCACGAACACTTAAAAGGTGAAATAGAAATGATATACAGCTAGTTTAAGCAAAGTTATAGCATATTCAATATATCTATGATCCTTTTCAAAATCTTTCGTATAAAATTGGGCGTGGACCTAACCCGATTTCGATCATTTTTTTTTGAAATATTGCCTGTATTAATATAAATATGTGTGCTGAATTTCACTTTGCTATCTTGAGCGGTTTTTGATTTATGATTAATAATATTTCCAAATTTGACTTAATCAAAAGTGGGCGGTACCACGCCCTATTTTAAAAATTTCTTCAAAAATGTATTTTTTGCCTTAACGCTAAAGTGCGCACCAAATATTATCCTTATAGGTGTATTATGTACTGAATAACCACTCTTTTTGTATTTTCGAAAATATTATATATATAGAAAGTGGGCGTGGCTTTTAACCGATTTTGCCTATTTTCAATAGCGCTCCGAGATAAGTGAAAAGGAACCTACATACCAAATTTCATTGAGATATCTCAAGATTTACTCAAGTTATCGTGTTCACAGACGGACGGACGGACAGACGGACGGACGGACGGACGGACGGACGGACATGGCTCAATCAATTTCTCTTTTCCTCCTGAACATTTTGATATACATAAGTCAATATCTATCTCGATTCGTTTATGCCGTTACATACTACCGTTAGGCGAATGAAGTTAATATACCTTGTGTGCGAAGCACTACTAGGTATAAAAAGGCAATAGGGAGTTAACTACTTTCCCGTAAATCTTGCTTGTTTGTCATTCGATTTGCATAATTTTTGGCAGGAGTATACTACATACTATTGGGAAGCATCTCACTAACTATCATTGAAATACCTTCTTGAAATTTCAAGCAATCGCTTTTGAAAATAACAGACCTTTTTTGCTGAAAAGTGGGCGGCGCCACGCCTACTTCAACAAAATCCACAAAATTTTTTTGCAGTTTAGTTTTTCTTAAAAAGCTTATTAAGTGTGTAAAATCTTATATATATAACTTATACAGTTATGGAAATATCGCGATTTTAATTTTACAAAGAAATTTTTCAAAACTGTGTTCAAAAAGTGGGCGTGTCCGTTCACCGATTTTGTTTATTTTTACAACAAAGAGTTACCTTTGTATGTTGAACACTTTCTGTAAATATCGTTTCAATAAGTCAATTTTTACCGGAGTTATGGCATGGAAAGTTTTATGGAATAATCCCCCATAAAGGGGCGGGGCCACGCCCATTTTCCAAAACTTTTGTGTTTTCGACTTTCTTTGCCCACGAACACTTTAGAGGTGAAACAGAAATGATATACAGCTAGTTTAAGCAAAGTTACAGCATATTCAATATATCTATGATCCTTTTCAAAATCTTTCGTATAAAATTGGGCGTGGACCTAACCCGATTTCAATAATTATTTTTTCGAAATATTGCCTGTATTAATATAAATATGTGTGCTGAATTTCACTTTGCTATCTTGAGCGGTTTTTGATTTATGATTAATAATATTTCCAAATTTGACTTAATCAAAAGTGGGCGGTACCACGCCCCATTTTAAAAATTTCTTCAGAAATGTATTTTTTGCCTTAACGCTAAAGTGCACACCAAATATTATCCTTATAGGTGTATTATGTACTGAATAATCACTCTTTTTGTATTTTCGAAAATATTATATATATAGAAAGTGGGCGTGGCTTTTAACCGATTTTGCCTATTTTCAATAGCGCTCCGAGATAAGTGAAAAGGAACCTGCATACCAAATTTCATTGAGACATCTCAAGATTTACTCAAGTTATCGTGTTCACAGACGGACGGACGGACAGACGGACGGACGGACGGACGGACGGACGGACGGACGGACGGACGGACATGGCTCAATCAATTTCTCTTTTCCTCCTGAACATTTTGATATATATAAGTCAATATCTATCTCGATTCGTTTATGCCGTTACATACTACCGTTAGGCGAATGAAGTTAATATACCTTGTGTGCGAAGCACTACTAGGTATAAAAAGGCAATAGGGAGTTAACTACTTTCCCGTAAATCTTGCTTGTTTGTTATTCGATTTGCATAATTTTTGGCAGGAGTATACTACATACTATTGGGAAGCATCTCACTAACTTTCATTGAAATACCTTCTTGAAATTTCAAGCAATCGCTTTTGAAAATAACAGACCTTTTTTGCTGAAAAGTGGGCGGCGCCACGCCTACTTCAACAAAATCCACAAAATTTTTTTGCAGTTTAGTTTTTCTTAAAAAGCTTATTAAGTGTGTAAAATCTTATATATATAACTTATACAGTTATGGAAATATCGCGATTTTAATTTTACAAAGAAATTTTTCAAAACTGTGTTCAAAAAGTGGGCTTGTCCGTTCACCGATTTTGTTTATTTTTACAGCAAAGAGTAACCTTTATATGTTGAACACTTTCTGTAAATATCGTTTCAATAAGTCAATTTTTACCGGAGTTATGGCATGGAAAGTTTTATGGAATAATCCCCCATAAAGGGGCGGGGCCACGCCCATTTTCCAAAAATTTTGTGTTTTCGACTTTCTTTGCCCACGAACACTTAAAAGGTGAAATAGAAATGATATACAGCTAGTTTAAGCAAAGTTATAGCATATTCAATATATCTATGATCCTTTTCAAAATCTTTCGTATAAAATTGGGCGTGGACCTAACCCGATTTCGATCATTTTTTTTTGAAATATTGCCTGTATTAATATAAATATGTGTGCTGAATTTCACTTTGCTATCTTGAGCGGTTTTTGATTTATGATTAATAATATTTCCAAATTTGACTTAATCAAAAGTGGGCGGTACCACGCCCTATTTTAAAAATTTCTTCAAAAATGTATTTTTTGCCTTAACGCTAAAGTGCGCACCAAATATTATCCTTATAGGTGTATTATGTACTGAATAACCACTCTTTTTGTATTTTCGAAAATATTATATATATAGAAAGTGGGCGTGGCTTTTAACCGATTTTGCCTATTTTCAATAGCGCTCCGAGATAAGTGAAAAGGAACCTACATACCAAATTTCATTGAGATATCTCAAGATTTACTCAAGTTATCGTGTTCACAGACGGACGGACGGACAGACGGACGGACGGACGGACGGACGGACGGACATGGCTCAATCAATTTCTCTTTTCCTCCTGAACATTTTGATATACATAAGTCAATATCTATCTCGATTCGTTTATGCCGTTACATACTACCGTTAGGCGAATGAAGTTAATATACCTTGTGTGCGAAGCACTACTAGGTATAAAAAGGCAATAGGGAGTTAACTACTTTCCCGTAAATCTTGCTTGTTTGTCATTCGATTTGCATAATTTTTGGCAGGAGTATACTACATACTATTGGGAAGCATCTCACTAACTATCATTGAAATACCTTCTTGAAATTTCAAGCAATCGCTTTTGAAAATAACAGACCTTTTTTGCTGAAAAGTGGGCGGCGCCACGCCTACTTCAACAAAATCCACAAAATTTTTTTGCAGTTTAGTTTTTCTTAAAAAGCTTATTAAGTGTGTAAAATCTTATATATATAACTTATACAGTTATGGAAATATCGCGATTTTAATTTTACAAAGAAATTTTTCAAAACTGTGTTCAAAAAGTGGGCGTGTCCGTTCACCGATTTTGTTTATTTTTACAGCAAAGAGTTACCTTTGTATGTTGAACACTTTCTGTAAATATCGTTTCAATAAGTCAATTTTTACCGGAGTTATGGCATGGAAAGTTTTATGGAATAATCCCCCATAAAGGGGCGGGGCCACGCCCATTTTCCAAAACTTTTGTGTTTTCGACTTTCTTTGCCCACGAACACTTTAGAGGTGAAACAGAAATGATATACAGCTAGTTTAAGCAAAGTTACAGCATATTCAATATATCTATGATCCTTTTCAAAATCTTTCGTATAAAATTGGGCGTGGACCTAACCCGATTTCAATAATTATTTTTTCGAAATATTGCCTGTATTAATATAAATATGTGTGCTGAATTTCACTTTGCTATCTTGAGCGGTTTTTGATTTATGATTAATAATATTTCCAAATTTGACTTAATCAAAAGTGGGCGGTACCACGCCCCATTTTAAAAATTTCTTCAGAAATGTATTTTTTGCCTTAACGCTAAAGTGCACACCAAATATTATCCTTATAGGTGTATTATGTACTGAATAATCACTCTTTTTGTATTTTCGAAAATATTATATATATAGAAAGTGGGCGTGGCTTTTAACCGATTTTGCCTATTTTCAATAGCGCTCCGAGATAAGTGAAAAGGAACCTGCATACCAAATTTCATTGAGACATCTCAAGATTTACTCAAGTTATCGTGTTCACAGACGGACGGACGGACAGACGGACGGACGGACGGACGGACGGACGGACGGACATGGCTCAATCAATTTCTCTTTTCCTCCTGAACATTTTGATATATATAAGTCAATATCTATCTCGATTCGTTTATGCCGTTACATACTACCGTTAGGCGAATGAAGTTAATATACCTTGTGTGCGAAGCACTACTAGGTATAAAAAGGCAATAGGGAGTTAACTACTTTCCCGTAAATCTTGCTTGTTTGTTATTCGATTTGCATAATTTTTGGCAGGAGTATACTACATACTATTGGGAAGCATCTCACTAACTTTCATTGAAATACCTTCTTGAAATTTCAAGCAATCGCTTTTGAAAATAACAGACCTTTTTTGCTGAAAAGTGGGCGGCGCCACGCCTACTTCAACAAAATCCACAAAATTTTTTTGCAGTTTAGTTTTTCTTAAAAAGCTTATTAAGTGTGTAAAATCTTATATATATAACTTATACAGTTATGGAAATATCGCGATTTTAATTTTACAAAGAAATTTTTCAAAACTGTGTTCAAAAAGTGGGCTTGTCCGTTCACCGATTTTGTTTATTTTTACAGCAAAGAGTAACCTTTATATGTTGAACACTTTCTGTAAATATCGTTTCAATAAGTCAATTTTTACCGGAGTTATGGCATGGAAAGTTTTATGGAATAATCCCCCATAAAGGGGCGGGGCCACGCCCATTTTCCAAAAATTTTGTGTTTTCGACTTTCTTTGCCCACGAACACTTAAAAGGTGAAATAGAAATGATATACAGCTAGTTTAAGCAAAGTTATAGCATATTCAATATATCTATGATCCTTTTCAAAATCTTTCGTATAAAATTGGGCGTGGACCTAACCCGATTTCGATCATTTTTTTTTGAAATATTGCCTGTATTAATATAAATATGTGTGCTGAATTTCACTTTGCTATCTTGAGCGGTTTTTGATTTATGATTAATAATATTTCCAAATTTGACTTAATCAAAAGTGGGCGGTACCACGCCCTATTTTAAAAATTTCTTCAAAAATGTATTTTTTGCCTTAACGCTAAAGTGCGCACCAAATATTATCCTTATAGGTGTATTATGTACTGAATAACCACTCTTTTTGTATTTTCGAAAATATTATATATATAGAAAGTGGGCGTGGCTTTTAACCGATTTTGCCTATTTTCAATAGCGCTCCGAGATAAGTGAAAAGGAACCTACATACCAAATTTCATTGAGATATCTCAAGATTTACTCAAGTTATCGTGTTCACAGACGGACGGACGGACAGACGGACGGACGGACGGACGGACGGACGGACATGGCTCAATCAATTTCTCTTTTCCTCCTGAACATTTTGATATACATAAGTCAATATCTATCTCGATTCGTTTATGCCGTTACATACTACCGTTAGGCGAATGAAGTTAATATACCTTGTGTGCGAAGCACTACTAGGTATAAAAAGGCAATAGGGAGTTAACTACTTTCCCGTAAATCTTGCTTGTTTGTCATTCGATTTGCATAATTTTTGGCAGGAGTATACTACATACTATTGGGAAGCATCTCACTAACTATCATTGAAATACCTTCTTGAAATTTCAAGCAATCGCTTTTGAAAATAACAGACCTTTTTTGCTGAAAAGTGGGCGGCGCCACGCCTACTTCAACAAAATCCACAACATTTTTTTGCAGTTTAGTTTTTCTTAAAAAGCTTATTAAGTGTGTAAAATCTTATATATATAACTTATACAGTTATGGAAATATCGCGATTTTAATTTTACAAAGAAATTTTTCAAAACTGTGTTCAAAAAGTGGGCTTGTCCGTTCACCGATTTTGTTTATTTTTACAGCAAAGAGTAACCTTTATATGTTGAACACTTTCTGTAAATATCGTTTCAATAAGTCAATTTTTACCGGAGTTATGGCATGGAAAGTTTTATGGAATAATCCCCCATAAAGGGGCGGGGCCACGCCCATTTTCCAAAAATTTTGTGTTTTCGACTTTCTTTGCCCACGAACACTTAAAAGGTGAAATAGAAATGATATACAGCTAGTTTAAGCAAAGTTATAGCATATTCAATATATCTATGATCCTTTTCAAAATCTTTCGTATAAAATTGGGCGTGGACCTAACCCGATTTCGATAATTTTTTTTCGAAATATTGCCTGTATTAATATAAATATGTGTGCTGAATTTCACTTTGCTATCTTGAGCGGTTTTTGATTTATGATTAATAATATTTCCAAATTTGACTTAATCAAAAGTGGGCGGTACCACGCCCTATTTTAAAAATTTCTTCAAAAATGTATTTTTTGCCTTAACGCTAAAGTGCGCACCAAATATTATCCTTATAGGTGTATTATGTACTGAATAACCACTCTTTTTGTATTTTCGAAAATATTATATATATAGAAAGTGGGCGTGGCTTTTAACCGATTTTGCCTATTTTCAATAGCGCTCCGAGATAAGTGAAAAGGAACCTGCATACCAAATTTCATTGAGATATCTCAAGATTTACTCAAGTTATCGTGTTCACAGACGGACGGACGGACAGACGGACAGACGGACGGACGGACATGGCTCAATCAATTTCTCTTTTCCTCCTGAACATTTTGATATATATAAGTCAATATCTATCTCGATTCGTTTATGCCGTTACATACTACCGTTAGGCGAATGAAGTTAATATACCTTGTGTGCGAAGCACTACTAGGTATAAAAAGGCAATAGGGAGTTAACTACTTTCCCGTAAATCTTGCTTGTTTGTTATTCGATTTGCATAATTTTTGGCAGGAGTATACTACATACTATTGGGAAGCATCTCACTAACTTTCATTGAAATACCTTCTTGAAATTTCAAGCAATCGCTTTTGAAAATAACAGACCTTTTTTGCTGAAAAGTGGGCGGCGCCACGCCTACTTCAACAAAATCCACAAAATTTTTTTGCAGTTTAGTTTTTCTTAAAAAGCTTATTAAGTGTGTAAAATCTTATATATATAACTTATACAGTTATGGAAATATCGCGATTTTAATTTTACAAAGAAATTTTTCAAAACTGTGTTCAAAAAGTGGGCGTGTCCGTTCACCGATTTTGTTTATTTTTACAGCAAAGAGTAACCTTTATATGTTGAACACTTTCTGTAAATATCGTTTCAATAAGTCAATTTTTACCGGAGTTATGGCATGGAAAGTTTTATGGAATAATCCCCCATAAAGGGGCGGGGCCACGCCCATTTTCCAAAAATTTTGTGTTTTCGACTTTCTTTGCCCACGAACACTTAAAAGGTGAAATAGAAATGATATACAGCTAGTTTAAGCAAAGTTATAGCATATTCAATATATCTATGATCCTTTTCAAAATCTTTCGTATAAAATTGGGCGTGGACCTAACCCGATTTCGATCATTTTTTTTTGAAATATTGCCTGTATTAATATAAATATGTGTGCTGAATTTCACTTTGGTATCTTGAGCGGTTTTTGATTTATGATTAATAATATTTCCAAATTTGACTTAATCAAAAGTGGGCGGTACCACGCCCTATTTTAAAAATTTCTTCAAAAATGTATTTTTTGCCTTAACGCTAAAGTGCGCACCAAATATTATCCTTATAGGTGTATTATGTACTGAATAACCACTCTTTTTGTATTTTCGAAAATATTATATATATAGAAAGTGGGCGTGGCTTTTAACCGATTTTGCCTATTTTCAATAGCGCTCCGAGATAAGTGAAAAGGAACCTACATACCAAATTTCATTGAGATATCTCAAGATTTACTCAAGTTATCGTGTTCACAGACGGACGGACGGACAGACGGACGGACGGACGGACGGACGGACGGACATGGCTCAATCAATTTCTCTTTTCCTCCTGAACATTTTGATATACATAAGTCAATATCTATCTCGATTCGTTTATGCCGTTACATACTACCGTTAGGCGAATGAAGTTAATATACCTTGTGTGCGAAGCACTACTAGGTATAAAAAGGCAATAGGGAGTTAACTACTTTCCCGTAAATCTTGCTTGTTTGTCATTCGATTTGCATAATTTTTGGCAGGAGTATACTACATACTATTGGGAAGCATCTCACTAACTATCATTGAAATACCTTCTTGAAATTTCAAGCAATCGCTTTTGAAAATAACAGACCTTTTTTGCTGAAAAGTGGGCGGCGCCACGCCTACTTCAACAAAATCCACAAAATTTTTTTGCAGTTTAGTTTTTCTTAAAAAGCTTATTAAGTGTGTAAAATCTTATATATATAACTTATACAGTTATGGAAATATCGCGATTTTAATTTTACAAAGAAATTTTTCAAAACTGTGTTCAAAAAGTGGGCGTGTCCGTTCACCGATTTTGTTTATTTTTACAGCAAAGAGTTACCTTTGTATGTTGAACACTTTCTGTAAATATCGTTTCAATAAGTCAATTTTTACCGGAGTTATGGCATGGAAAGTTTTATGGAATAATCCCCCATAAAGGGGCGGGGCCACGCCCATTTTCCAAAACTTTTGTGTTTTCGACTTTCTTTGCCCACGAACACTTTAGAGGTGAAACAGAAATGATATACAGCTAGTTTAAGCAAAGTTACAGCATATTCAATATATCTATGATCCTTTTCAAAATCTTTCGTATAAAATTGGGCGTGGACCTAACCCGATTTCAATAATTATTTTTTCGAAATATTGCCTGTATTAATATAAATATGTGTGCTGAATTTCACTTTGCTATCTTGAGCGGTTTTTGATTTATGATTAATAATATTTCCAAATTTGACTTAATCAAAAGTGGGCGGTACCACGCCCCATTTTAAAAATTTCTTCAGAAATGTATTTTTTGCCTTAACGCTAAAGTGCACACCAAATATTATCCTTATAGGTGTATTATGTACTGAATAATCACTCTTTTTGTATTTTCGAAAATATTATATATATAGAAAGTGGGCGTGGCTTTTAACCGATTTTGCCTATTTTCAATAGCGCTCCGAGATAAGTGAAAAGGAACCTGCATACCAAATTTCATTGAGACATCTCAAGATTTACTCAAGTTATCGTGTTCACAGACGGACGGACGGACAGACGGACGGACGGACGGACGGACGGACGGACGGACGGACGGACGGACATGGCTCAATCAATTTCTCTTTTCCTCCTGAACATTTTGATATATATAAGTCAATATCTATCTCGATTCGTTTATGCCGTTACATACTACCGTTAGGCGAATGAAGTTAATATACCTTGTGTGCGAAGCACTACTAGGTATAAAAAGGCAATAGGGAGTTAACTACTTTCCCGTAAATCTTGCTTGTTTGTTATTCGATTTGCATAATTTTTGGCAGGAGTATACTACATACTATTGGGAAGCATCTCACTAACTTTCATTGAAATACCTTCTTGAAATTTCAAGCAATCGCTTTTGAAAATAACAGACCTTTTTTGCTGAAAAGTGGGCGGCGCCACGCCTACTTCAACAAAATCCACAAAATTTTTTTGCAGTTTAGTTTTTCTTAAAAAGCTTATTAAGTGTGTAAAATCTTATATATATAACTTATACAGTTATGGAAATATCGCGATTTTAATTTTACAAAGAAATTTTTCAAAACTGTGTTCAAAAAGTGGGCTTGTCCGTTCACCGATTTTGTTTATTTTTACAGCAAAGAGTAACCTTTATATGTTGAACACTTTCTGTAAATATCGTTTCAATAAGTCAATTTTTACCGGAGTTATGGCATGGAAAGTTTTATGGAATAATCCCCCATAAAGGGGCGGGGCCACGCCCATTTTCCAAAAATTTTGTGTTTTCGACTTTCTTTGCCCACGAACACTTAAAAGGTGAAATAGAAATGATATACAGCTAGTTTAAGCAAAGTTATAGCATATTCAATATATCTATGATCCTTTTCAAAATCTTTCGTATAAAATTGGGCGTGGACCTAACCCGATTTCGATAATTTTTTTTCGAAATATTGCCTGTATTAATATAAATATGTGTGCTGAATTTCACTTTGCTATCTTGAGCGGTTTTTGATTTATGATTAATAATATTTCCAAATTTGACTTAATCAAAAGTGGGCGGTACCACGCCCTATTTTAAAAATTTCTTCAAAAATGTATTTTTTGCCTTAACGCTAAAGTGCGCACCAAATAATATCCTTATAGGTGTATTATGTACTGAATAACCACTCTTTTTGTATTTTCGAAAATATTATATATATAGAAAGTGGGCGTGGCTTTTAACCGATTTTGCCTATTTTCAATAGCGCTCCGAGATAAGTGAAAAGGAACCTACATACCAAATTTCATTGAGATATCTCAAGATTTACTCAAGTTATCGTGTTCACAGACGGACGGACGGACGGACGGACATGGCTCAATCAATTTCTCTTTTCCTCCTGAACATTTTGATATATATAAGTCAATATCTATCTCGATTCGTTTATGCCGTTACATACTACCGTTAGGCGAATGAAGTTAATATACCTTGTGTGCGAAGCACTACTAGGTATAAAAACAATTTTCATTCTACAATTAAAAACCAAAAAATTACAGCATATTCATTTCTGTAGCGTGCGTAACGATTTGAGTTCTCACAAAAATTACAATAGAAACCTTTGCAATTTTTATTCTGTTTTCTTATCACTTCGCTTAAATCTGTTCTTCGCCTACTATTCTTAGCCTTTATAATCGTACCGATTGGCGATTATTTTTTTAAATTGGCAAAAATTAATATAAATGGTATTTCTATTTTATATGTAAGCAGTACATGTATAAAAAATACAACTGCATTTCTTTCGGAGAGATGGGCTAACGTTAAGAGCATTCCGGGAATAAAAAGCAACCATTATTTTTCCGTACCTAATGAAAATGAGCTCGAAATAGCACTAACGGCAGATTCAGTGAAACATAAAACTAATTTATAAACATATATACATCAATAAATGAATTTATAAACATAAATTATGAACTAAATAATCTTATTAAAAAAGAGTATAAACTGTTTTGTTAAAATAAATACAATTGTTTTTATTTATATACTACTGGAAAAAATGTAGCGTGCGTAACGTAGCGTGCGTAACGTTGGGTTCACGGCCATCGTTAAAAAACTACACAATTTTTTGGCTGCAAGTAAGTTATTTTAGAATTCTCTTATATTCATCTTTCTTTAAGGTATTTCATTTGGTGTGCTTTATTATACAAAATTTGCTAAAAATTAAGAAAATATACCTCAACCTTCAAAGCTACTTCCATTTTTTGTAGCGTGCGTAACAATACTTTGAGATCAAATTTTTCGCAGCTTAAACCTGTTACAAAAAATATTTTGATGACATTCGAAAGTACACTCAAATCCCACTAAACACTGTAGCTATTATAGCTTTAAAATTCAGTGCAGTTGAAAAGGAAGCGAGCGTTGCGTTCGCAGAGCGTACTATCTTATTCCTAAAGATACCCATAGCAATATAATATTGCTCCGAACCTTCCGTATAGTAGCCGATGGCGAATTCCGCTGCGGAACGCCATGCCGGATAGGATACGGTATCCCCCTTAAATTCTTGCAAGGATTTTATTAAATCCATGTTTGTCTTGCTGTTAACCACAGTTGGATTTATTGTCACTGGAAGATAATTTTCCGCAAATGGCGACTCTAAGCGCCGAAGTGTCTGCATAACCTCATCTAACTGGGCATTAAATTCTCTTTTATTCTGTTCATTTTGTTGTCTCAAAATCTCAATTACCTGCTCGCTGGTTACGCTCATCTTGGTATTCGTTTAGAAAAACAAAGCTACGGTACAAACAAATAGCCACTTTTATATTTCTCCCTTATCACAACAGGCAAATGTTTCTCTTATTTGCACTTATTTCACTGGATCACACACGAAAAATCGAACAATTACTAACAATAGTATTGTAGTATAATATAGCATTATAGTATTCGAGCGGGTTCTTCTTGGGTCCTTCCAGGTACTGCTTGCTGTCCTCCAGTTAGTGTCCTTGCCGTAAGGGGTATTGACGGGTTAAAATGGTTCTTTGCCAGTTGGGCGCCACTTAATAAAATGTATCTTTATTTGCTCAATGTCAATTTAAAACTAAACATTATTTTCTTATGATCTACGCTAGTGCCCTAGTTCCCCATTGCCGGCTGCATCGCCGCAAGCTGCTCAAAGTCACGTACGTTATCAGGTGTCCGTCTGGCAAGAGAGGCGTGGGAGTCATTCTGATGAATTGTCGATCAGCAACATGCCACCGTTCCCACTCTATGGGCGGGATCCATGGTATTTTTTTAATTTGTATTATCACCTGAAACTAATGATTATTATGTCGCGCGATTTTTTATTTAAAATTTTCATCTTAAGTTATTAGCTATTTACATATTTATATGCATGTACACGGTTTTTGTATTCCCTTTATGTTATCTTTATTGCCAATTCAGAAAAGTATTCTGCACAAATGCGGAAAGAAGTTCTGAACATAAATACCATGGATCACGCCCCGAATCGGGGATCTGACCTAAGTCAATTTTCGGTTTTTTGTTCTAAACTAAAACAAAAAAATTAAATTTCGACTTCGGATACCAAGGTCAAAACGCGTATTTTGACACCCCTACTAGCGCATTCATATCACTCAAAAACGCATAATAGCAATAGAAATCACACTTATAGCAAAATGAAAAAACGCCTAACGTTAATGAAAGAATTCCTAACAATCAAACATGAATAAATACCTAATTAGGCGTTTCTTCATTTTTGTTTGTTAGGCTTTCTTTCATTATGAAGAATCACCTAACAATTTTAATGAAGAAATGCCTAAAATGTTAGATATTCTTTTACTATGAACAACCGCCTAATTCCTATATGAAATATTTAGGCAATATTTCATTTTTTTTGTAGGCGTTAGTTCGTTAGGCCTTTATTCGCTGAGCCATACTAAATACGTTCAAAACAAATAGAGTTTTCGCATACTAGTACTACACCTTCAAGAAGAAAATTATAAAGTAGATCTACAATGTTATTCGGTAACTGCAATTTTAATCTTCTTTTTCGGTTAGATTTGCCTCTCTTTTTCTTTGTGTGATGTAGTGCAATCTTGAGCGAGCTAAATAATTTTGTAAACACATATGTTGTAACAAAGTTACATTTTTCTTAAAGATTTATTTTGTAATTGTATAGTTGTTTAGCATCAAAAGAAATGTTATTAAATTACCTTTCATTTGATGCTAATTTTGTTGAAATCACTAAATAATTTATTGTAAATTTTATCAATTTTGTAAACACATATGTGTAATACGAACAAAATCCATGGATTTTTTTCAAGTTGTAACAAAGTTACATTTTTCTCAAACATTTAGTTTGTAATTGTATAGTTGTTTAGCATCAAGAGAAAGGCTATTAAGTTACCTTTCTGGTGCTAATTTCGTTTAAATCGCATGTATTTCATTATATGTATGTCTATAATAACTTTAAGTAAATTTTGTATTATATTTATTAAAATTAAAGTATATATTTTTATTAAAACGTATTTTATTATAAAGAAATTGTTTTGAAATTATTTGGATTTTTTTGGGCCCTTAACTTTTGGGTATTTTTTAGGCATACCAGGTTTCAGATCTGGCAACTCTATGAAAATGCAACCCTTTGTTTTGGGAAATTTTTATAGTTATAAGGGCGCAGCTATGTATTTTCTTATGGAATTTCTTAATGAGTGCGATGGTGATGCAAGGTCACACGTACACGAAATTTACATGGGGAATGTGGATAATATCTGCACGTGGCCCATAGAAAACTATCCACTTTTTTATCTTCATTTGTGGATAGCGCGACCTACATATGTTTTATCCATTTTTATACCCAACGTACTAGTACTAGTATATACAAGGGTATTATAACTTTGTTGGGATAACGGTTGGTTGTACCGGTAAATATAAAGGAGTCGAGATAGATATAGACTTCCATATATCACTATGATCAGGATCGAAAAAAAATTTGATTGATTGAGCCATGTCCGTCCGTCTGTCCGTCCGTCCGTCTGTCCGTTAACACGATAACTTGAGCAAATAAGGAGATATCTTCACCAAATTCGGCATGCGTACTTATTTGGGTTCAGAATAGATTGGTATTGAAAATGGGTAAAATCGGACCACAACCACGCACCTTTTTCGATATCGAAAATTTCGAAAAACGTATAAAACGGGTTAATTCAATGTCAGAAGCAGCTACAATGATAAAATTTGCAATATGGGCATATCCCAGAAACTGTCTACCAACCAAAAATATTTGAACTTAATCCAACCTAATTTTTTTTTAATGGAGCATTAGAATAGATATCTAATTTTATAAATTTATAAAACAAAAATTATTTAGATGATGATTAATAAAAAAATTATAACCAAATCCTACCCTACCTCAGGTCTTTTAATGTTATACAAAAAAAGTGAAATTTTTTACGTGTTCATATCATTGCTTTAGTATTAACATAGATGGTCCAATCGAAAGCTATATTGTTATTCACTCAATTCTCCTTAAAATTTGTAAAAAAAAATTTCGTTTACTTTTCTGGAAACATTAAATTTTGGTATGAAATGCCAGGTAAAAGCGTTGTAGCGTGCGTAACGGAAAATCGGCTTCATCAAATCATCTATAATTTTAATTTAAATAAATATCCTGCTTTTAAGAAAAAAAACAATTTTCATTCTACAATTAAAAACCAAAAAATTACAGCATATTCATTTCTGTAGCGTGCGTAACGATTTGAGTTCTCACAAAAATTACAATAGAAACCTTTGCAATTTTTATTCTGTTTTCTTATCACTTCGCTTAAATCTGTTCTTCGCCTACTATTCTTAGCCTTTATAATCGTACCGATTGGCGATTATTTTTTTAAATTGGCAAAAATTAATATAAATGGTATTTCTATTTTATATGTAAGCAGTACATGTATAAAAAATACAACTGCATTTCTTTCGGAGAGATGGGCTAACGTTAAGAGCATTCCGGGAATAAAAAGCAACCATTATTTTTCCGTACCTAATGAAAATGAGCTCGAAATAGCACTAACGGCAGATTCAGCAAAACATAAAACTAATTTATAAACATATATACATCAATAAATGAATTTATAAACATAAATTATGAACTAAATAATCTTATTAAAAAAGAGTATAAACTGTTTTGTTAAAATAAATACAATTGTTTTTATTTATATACTACTGGAAAAAATGTAGCGTGCGTAACGTAGCGTGCGTAACGTTGGGTTCACGGCCATCGTTAAAAAACTACACAATTTTTTGGCTGCAAGTAAGTTATTTTAGAATTCTCTTATATTCATCTTTCTTTAAGGTATTTCATTTGGTGTGCTTTATTATACAAAATTTGCTAAAAATTAAGAAAATATACCTCAACCTTCAAAGCTACTTCCATTTTTTGTAGCGTGCGTAACAATACTTTGAGATCAAATTTTTCGCAGCTTAAACCTGTTACAAAAAATATTTTGATGACATTCGAAAGTACACTCAAATCCCACTAAACACTGTGTATAACTTGAAGGTATGTCTTTTGAAAGACCAAAAAATTGTTATATTTCAATATGAAAACGCGTACGAATGTGGCGTTCGTAACGCAGGATTTGCCCATATGTATTGATTTAGATGTTCTAAGGCCGATTTTATGAAATTTTTTGAAAAGAGGCGTGGCACCGCCCACATATATTTGAAGAAATTTTCAAATTTTGACTCTTAATAACTTCAGAACAGTTTATGCTAGTATAACGAAATTTTGTAGAGGGCATACTTTTGCTGTGTTTAATTCAGATATAGAAAATAAACGAAATCGCTTGGCTACCACGCCTACTTTTTCATAAAAGTTATATTGAAAGGAGGTGGAAATATTGAAAAGTCCATATCTAATTAACTGATATCGCTATAATAATATAATTTGGTACATACATAAATTTTCATATTCTTTACATTATTTTTGCAAAATTTTGGAAAGTGGGCGTGGCACCGCCCACTTATGAGTCAAGCAATTTTCAAATTCGACTGCTAATAACTTCAGAACGGTGTGAGATAGGTTTACGAAACAAGGTACCAGGCATGTTATGTTTATGTAGAGTACTACCACAGAAAATAAGAAAAATCTTTGAACGACCACGCCCCTTTTTGGACTAAAGTTCTCCAAACGAGAGTTAGGAAACCGGAATATGCAATATCTGTTTAACTGATAAAGATATAATGCTAAAATTTAGTACACTCATTCACTTGATGGTGTTATTAGTGTTGTTTAAAGGTTTTTTGGTAATATTTTGGAAAATGGGCGTGGCACCGCCCACAAGTAAATAAACAAAATATCAACATTTCACTAATAACAAGCCACTGTGAAAGTATCATAAAGATCTGCAATGCAAACTGATCTTCAAATAGGGACAAACAACATAATAAAATCCGTGGGCGTGCCGGATGAAAACTACGCCCCCTTTTTCTGAAAACTAACGCTGGGTATTTAGTGTTCGGTTCACCCGAACTTAGACTTCCTTACTTGTTTTATCTGCGTTTGGTTGGTAGGGTCACTGGCAGCACCACGCTTGGTACATGTACATATATATGTATGCGACTGCATTGCTCAGTCCCGCTATAGATATGTTTGTGTGTACGTTGGTGACTGCACTGGGATATATGAATACAGAGCTATGCACATATGAATATATGTACTTATGTGCAAAGCGTTAGAGTTAGAGTAAATATGTATATGTAAGAATTAGAGTAAATATGTATAAGGAAATGTTTAGAATAATTTAGTATAAATAAGAGCAAAGCATTTCAATAAAGTGAATTTATGCTTGGACGACTTGAAAGACAGAACCAAATTGTTTTATTTAATTCAACGATTCGTAGACAAAATAATACTACCTGATTGATATTTTTTGTTAAATACTTACATATATAAATGTACTTACATACATACATATGTATGTAGGTATGGTCATGGAAATTTGCGAACCCTTTGTATTGAATGGGCTGGTTAAGGATGATCATTAGTAGGTAGATTTTTTATTGTGTTGAACAACTGAAGAATTGCATAAAGCGCAACTACATATTTGTTTTAAATTTGGGTGTCTAAACTCGTTAACTGTATGAACACAAAGGACCTACTTGCATGAGGGATTGCGAATTCATATATTTTAAATAATGATTAGGTATACTAAATACGTTCAAAAGAAATAGAGTTTTCGCATACTACTACTACACCTTCAAGAAGAAAATTAAAACCCTAACTTGTATCAGCTTTGATGTTCTTGCACCAAAATAGACGAAATAATTTAAAAAAAACAAGTGTGATTTATCCTAGAATAAGAGCAATAAATATCCTAATTTAATTAGCAAAAAAACAAGTCTTCGTTCTTATTTAGTGTACTTCCGTTAAACACTTTTTTTGTACAAGTGCATAAATTTTACATTTAACACATAGTATGCGCAAACTTTAAATATTTGAATTCGAAATCCCTCATACAAGTAGGTCTTTTTGTTCATTTAGCTAACGAGTTTAGACACCCAAATTTAAAACAAATAGTTGCGCTTTATGCAATTCTTCAGTTGTTCAAACAAAATAAAAAATCTACCAACTAATGATCACCCTTAACCAGCCCATTCAATACAAAGAGTTCGCAAATTTCCATGACCATACCTAGGTACATACTTACATACATATGTATTATGTAAGTACATTTATATATGTAAGAATTTAACAAAAAATATGAAGCAGGTAGTATTATTTTGTGTTGTTGCTTTACGCAAATTAAATTATTTACACATGTGAACATGAAAAATCAGCACAAACCGGTCCTTTTCTTACCATAATAAACAGTATACATAATGAATTTCGGCCCTGGCATCTCTTGCTTGAAGCCCTAGCACAAAACCTTCCAAGCAAATGTAACTGCAATAAGCATATAAATGTACAAATACATATTTATGTATAGTAACTTTATAGTAAATGTCTATTTACAGCTTCAATATTACCAATAATTGTATTTTATTATTCCCACAACACTAGACAAATAGCTATTAATTTATTAAGATAATAAGCCAAAAACTATTCAACCACCATTAACCGAATAAATACAACTATTCGTTACCACTATTCGAATAATGAAAGAAATATTGCTACTGCTTCGGCACACATTTGTACACGCAAACACACACACATACATACAAAACATAAATGCACGCTATAGGTACAAGCAAAGAAAACAGCGAATATTGTTTTAAAAATCTATTAACAAAAATATTCGAATAGTACTATTCGAATAAACGAATAACACTATTCGAATAAACGAATAAAAAAATTCGAATAAATACTATTCGCATTTTTTGCAACGAATATTTTTATTCGTTTATTCGAATAGTTTTTCCTTTAATTGTGAATTTTTTCCGTATAGCGTGAGAATATTACAACTTCAACATATGATGGTTTTCTGGTTTTTATTGTCAACTTTAACTCAGAAATATTTAAAACACGTATCTTAACTGGCCCAATTTAGCCTAAATATGTAAGGATTCCGGTTATATGAGGACTCTTTTACAAATTAAAATTTTTAGGAAGAAAATAGTTGATGTCTTTAGGAAAACTAACGCGATTTCTGCCTATTTCGCAAATATAAATTTGAAGAAGCTACAAACTATGTTTTTACTTTTTGTACATATATTAAATATGATATATTTCTTAAAAAATATAAATTGATAAATATTGATACATTGAAATAATTTTTTAGCTTTTTTTTTAAATCTGGGTTTTTCACTCCAAGATAGATGTCATAAACAGAGAAATACATATATGTAATACTTCTATATTGCGGGTGGGATAGGCTAGTAATGTGTTATGAAAACGAAACCAAAACGAGACAGACTACATCAATTTTTGAGCTTGTAGTAGTATAAATGTAAACTTGTAAATTGTCAAATAGACTGAAAAAGTATAAAAGGGGCCAAGAAAACAGCAAACTAAATGAAAGTGGCCTATGAGAACATTTGAGAAGCTCTGCATGTTTGGGTAATCTGGTTTGGAAAATGTGTTTATTAGCTTTTTAAAAAATTGGAATATACATACATATGTACCTACTTACGCATGAAGATGTTCTTCTTTATCTGTATTTTTTTTGCACACAAAGCATAGCCTCACCATCATATATTTTGGTTTATAAATATTTTTTGCTTTTAATAATTTTTAAATAATTTCTTCAACATGTAAATATAAACGATTTTTCTATGAAGGCTTGATCCGCCCATGTATTTTTTAAAGTGAAGTTGTCATTTTAGGAACATTCCATTATCGGATCTCTCTTTCTATTTTGTATATTTCTGCACTCTGATATGGGGGAATGTACTATGTGCTTTCCAGCAATATAGGAGTAATACATATATGGAGAAATATTGAAATATTGGGTTACAAATATAAGAATTCCGGTTATATGTCGACTCTTTTACAAATTAAAATTTTTAGGAAGAAAAAAATTGATGTCTTCAAGATAATTAACTTGTTTTCTAACTACTTCGCAAAATATAAAATTGAAGAAGCTACAAACTGTGTTTCTACTTTTTATATATAAAATATGATATATTTCTTAAAAAATATAAATTAATAAATATTGATACATTGGAATAATTTTTTAGTTTTTTTAAAAAAAATTGGGTTTTTCACTCCCAGATAGACGTCATAAACAGAGAAATATTGAAATATTGGGTTACAAATATAAGGATTCCGGTTATACGTCGACTCTTTTAGAAATTAAAGTTTTTAGGAAGAAAATAATTGATGTCTTTAGGAAAATTAACGCGATTGCTAACTACTTCGTAAATATAAAATTGAAGAAGCTACAAACTGTGTTTTTACTTTTTGTATATTAAATATGATATATTTCTTTAAAAAAATAAAATAATAAATTGGAATAATTTTTTAGCTTTTTTAAAAAAAATTTAAATTTTCACTCCAAGATAGGGGTCATAAACACAAAAATATTGAAATATTGAGTTGCAAATATGTTAAATGTACAAAAAAAAAAATATTATGATAAAAAGTTTTTATATGTTTCAAGGCAAATTCAATTTAGTAAAAAACTAGTAAGGAAGTCTAAGTTCGGGTGTAACCGAACATTAAATACCTAGTAGTGATCTGTTTTGGTATCGTAATTTACTCAGGTCTTTTTTAATACATACCTGAATTTGTTATAAAGGCAACTGATTGTTTTCGATAAAAACATTTCTATTGTAAGTGGTAAATTAAACTATCACTAAATAACAAAATATAAATAGCTTTCCCCATGTTCATGAAAGGTATGAAAATAAAAAAAATTAATAAAAAACAAGGAAGTCTAAGTTCGGGTGAACCTAACATTAAATACCCAGCGTTAGTTTTCAGAAAAAGGGGGCGTGGTTTTCATCCGATTTCGCCCATTTTAAAAACCAATCTATTCCGAGCCTAAACAATAGCGAATTTGGTGGACGCGGCCACGCCCCTTTCTTATAAAACTTTAACCGCTTACATGAGCCAAAAGTACTCAATCGATCTTTTCAAGGGTTATACCATGTCCTATATATAACTTTGGAAAAGAAGGCGTGCCATGCCCACAAATTTAAACGCATTTTGTGAAATTTTTTTTTTTTTAAAGTGGGTGGTGGCACGCCCACGGATATTATTATGTTGTTTGTCCCTATTTGAAGTTAAGTTTTCATTGCAGATCTTTATGATACTTTCACAGTGGCTTGTTAATAGTGAAATGTTGATATTTTGTTTATTCACTTGTGGGCGGTGCCACGCCCATTTTCCAAAATATTACCAAAAAACCTTTAAACATCATCAAGTGAATGAGTGTACTAAATTTTAGCATTATATCTTTATCAGTTAAACAGATATTGCATATTCCGGTTTCCTAACTCTTGTTTAGAGAACTTTAGTCCAAAAAGGGGCGTGGTCGTTCACCGATTTTTCTTATTTTCTGTGGTAGTACATAAACATAACATGCCTGGTACCTTGTTTCGTAAACCTATCTCACACCGTTCTGATGTTATTAGCACTCGAATTTGAAAATTGCTTGACTCATAAGTGGGCGGTGCCACGCCCACTTTCCAAAATTTTGCAAAAATAATGTAAAGAATATGAAAATTTATGTATGTACCAAATTATATTATTAAAGCGGTATCAGTTAATTAGATATGGACTTTCCACCTCCTTTCAATATAACTTTTATAAAAAAGTAGGCGTGGTCGCCAAGCGATTTCGTTTATTTTGTATAGCTGAATTTAACACACCAATAGTATGCCCTCTACAAAATTTCGTAATACTAGCACAAACTGTTCTGAAGTTATTGAGAGTCAAAATTTGAAAATTTCTTCAAATATATGTGAGCGGTGCCACGCCCCTTTTCAAAAAATTTGATAAAATCGGCCTTAGAACATCTAAATCAATACATATTGAAAATTTTGTCATTGTAGCTGCTTCTGATATTGAATAAACTCATTTTATACGTTTTTCGACATTTTCGATATTGAAAAAGGGGGCGTGGTTATCATCCGATTTCGCCCATTTTCAATAGCAACCTACCTTGGCCAGAAAGTAACCTGTATTCAAAATTTCATACAAATATCTCAATTTTTACTCAAGTTATCGTGTACACGGACGGACAGACGGACGGACATGCCTTAATCAATTCTTCTTTTCAACCTAAGAACTTTCATATATGGAACCCTATATATAACTCGATTATTTTGCGCCGTTACATAGTACCGTTATGTGGACAAAATTAATATACCCTTGTACTAGTACTAGTACGCTGGGTATAAAAAGGCAGTAGGGTGTTAACGGTGCAGTAAAATAATGCCCAAGGAAATAACGCCCATGGACGTTATTTCCCATTTTAAATGGAAAAGTCGCCCATCTGCAAAAAGAAATAAAGCCCATGGCTCTTATTTCCTTTTTAAAAGAGAAATAACGCCCATAGGATTTTACGCGAGCGACACGAACTTTTGATTAGCATTTTTTTCACAAATTACCCTGTGAGAAAAGAGTGGGAAACGTGGCACGCGGAAGGACATCACCGTGGCGGTAGCCACGGCTATGGCACACACCCGGAGTTGGAATGGCGTAGCCCAGGGTTATTTTTTAAAGCGCAGCCGAAGGCCGCCTACGCGGAAAGGTGTCCTGCACATAAAAAACGTGGATGGGGCTCCGAATTGGGGATCTGACCCGGGTCCATTTTCGGTTTTTCACTAATAACGTTTCACAGAAACAAAATATTGGATGGGGCCCCGAATTGGGGATCTGACCCGGGTCAATTTTCGGTTTTTCACTAATAACTTTTCACAGAAACAAAATATTGCTTTTCCCCCTTCGGATTATATGTAGTTACGGAGCCCCGATCCACGATTTTTAAGTGCAGAACACCTTTCCGCATAGGCGGCCGTCGGCCGCGCTTCAAAAAATAACCCTGGGCTACGCCATTCCAACTCCGGGTGTGTGCCATAGCCGTGGCTACCGCCACGGTGATGTCCTTCCGCGTGCCACGTTTCCCACTTTGGTTAACGTGAAATTTTTGTGTAACTATTCAATAAAGTACAAAAAGAATTAGAATATTATTGTTTCATTAAAAAAATGAAAGAGCAATAAGGCCTTTAAGACTTTATTTCTCTTTCGAAGTGTAATAAAGCCTTTTTTGAAAAAAAGGCCTTATCTCACTTTCAATAGTGTAATAAGGCCTTAAAGGGCTTATTTCACAATTCGCTATTGCACCCCGCCTTATAAAAACATAACAAATATGTTAAAATTTATTGAAATAAAAAAAACCATGTACTTGATTCTTGAATCAGCCATATAAATACCATCTTGAAATTTCAAGCAATTGCTTTTGAAAATAGCTGACCTTTTATGCTAAAAAGTGGGCGGCGCCACGCCTACTTCACCAAAATCCACAAAATTTGTATACAGTTTAGTTTTGCTTAAAAAGCTTATTACGTGGGTAAAATATTATTTATATAACTCCTACAATTAGGAAAATATCGCGATTTTAATTTTACAGAGAAATTTTTTAGAACTGTGTTCAAAAAGTGGGCGTGTCCGTTCACCAATTTTGTTTATTTTTACAGCAAAGAGTTAGCTTTATATGTTGAACAATTTCTCTAAATATCGTTTCAATAAGTCAATTTTTACCGGAGTTATGGCATGAAAAGTTTTTTGGAATAATCCCCCATAAAGGGGTGGGGCCACGCCCATTTTCCAAAAGTTTTGTGCTTTCGACTTTCTTTGCCCACGAACACTTTAGAGGTGAAATAGAAATGATATACAAGTAGTTTAAGCAAAGTTACAGCATATTCAATATATCTATGATCCTTTTCAAAATCTTTCGTATAAAATTGGGCGTGGACCTAACCCGATTTCAATAATTATTTTTTCGAAATATTGCTTGTGTTAATATAAATATGTGTGCTGAATTTTATTTTGCTATCTTGAGCGGTTTTTGATTTATGACTAATAATGTTTCCAAATTTGACTTAATCAAAAGTGGGCGGTGCCACGCCCCTTTTTAAAAATTTCTTCAAAAATTTATTTTTTGCCTTAACGCTAAAGTGCACACCAAATTTTATCCTTATAGGTGTATTATGTACTGAATAATCACTCTTTTTGTATTTTCGAAAATATTATATAAGTATATAGAAAGTGGGCGTGGCTTTTAACCGATATTGCCTATTTTCAATAGCGCTCCGAGATAAGTAAAAAGGAACCTGCATACCAAATTTCATTGAGATATCTCAAGATTTACTTAAGTTATCGTGTTTACAGACGGACGGACATGGCTCAATCAATTTCTCTTTTCCTCCTGAAAATTTTGATACATATAAGTCAATATCTATCTCGATTCGTTTATGCCGTTACATACTACCGTTAGGCGAATGAAGTTAATATACCTTGTGTGCGAAGCACTACTAGGTATAAAAACCCTGAACCCGTGCTTGAACCTGCGAACGCACGCAACATAGCCGGCAGGCTTACCACCAGCGCCACTGCTGTATGTAAAATAAAACATTCAGATACTGTAGTGAACAGCTTTGGCTTTTGGTGAAAACTTTTATGAATTATTTTTATAACAGTGCTGAATAGTGTTGTATAGTGATGTTGGAGATTACAAAATAGCTGGAGAGTTCTGGAGAGTTTTTAGACGTCTTTTTTGTTTACTAACAAATAAACAAAGCATAATTTTGAAAATGTTTTTTTGCGAGACAGCAGAAATAGTCCATACCAAGATGGCAATATAACTTTTATAGAGATCTATCTATAAATACTATATGAAGTTGGGTTGCGAAAGTTACTATGAGGCAGGGTTGGGAAATGACATTTCATGAATTGTACTAAATCCACTAAAAATCGTACTTTTTTCGTTCAAATTGTACTGAATTTTTTTTTTTGTATTGGTTCGCATATATTGCCCTATTACTCATTTACTTTAGTTTTTTTTAGTATCGAAATAAAAATACATTTGAAATCAGTTTTTGTTTTTATTTATATGGAAACATTTTTATTAGTTCAATAAGAGTTTTTGAAAAACATAAATATTCTTACCTCATACATGAAGCATATTATTATTAGCAAACTTCGTTCTGCCCAAAATAGACTTTACTATTAAGTTCATTTAAAAAAAAAATATCCAACTGAATGATAAACTATGTATCTATTCCAATGTATGTAAGTTGATACTCGCCGAAACACTAAATCATTTTCACCAAATCAATCAGATATTGATAATCTATTCGCAACTGTTCATTTCGTAATTTCTTTAAGGATTTTACCTTATGTTAAGATATCTTGGCAATTTTAAATTTATTTTTATTATTTCATATATTTTATTTAAAACATGTATTTTATCATTTTATACGTTCCGAGCACGAAAAATTTAAAAATTAATTCGATAGCACCTTTTTGCATACCTCTTAGTCTGTGGAAATTACAAACTAGGGACACGAATTTCGATACGATACGATACCATATCGATACTTTTTCCCCTCGATACCGATATTTTGTACTCGATGCATTCATAACGAACGATACTTGTGGAACTAATAGAGCAAAAATACCGCTCTGCTGGTTGTCTCCCTCTAACTTGTGACGCGAATCGAAGGGAAATCAGAACCAAATATTTACAGTTAATTTTGTTTGGAGTATGTAGTTTTTTAAATTGCCTAGTCTTAAGGCCGTAATACATTTTGAAATTTTTTTTGGAATTGTGCATCTTCTTTCTTATTTAATTACGGCCTATGCATATATTTGACAAAATTATGTGAAACAATTTCACGGAGCCGCCTAATACAAAAACTATATGTGCCTAGTGTTTTAAGATTGTAAACTGAAACTTATTGTACATATTCATTTGTATAACCTTATTCATCATAAATAAAAATTACAAGTTATAAATAAATATTTATATACATATAAATAATAATTTTCAGGGTTAGGATATCGTTAATGCGAGATAAAGTCCCCACTTCCAATTGGAAATAAGATGCCAATGTTAAGGTACAACTTCTCCATTGGGTTATTGAACAGCTTGTTTGTCATGTAAATTAAGCATCGATATTTTGACTATCGAGTCTTTTTGGTTCGAGACTATCGGATACCCGATACATTTACAGCGATGCTTCAAATGACTACAGACTCGATACTTTGCACTCGATATCGTGTCCCTATTGCAAACTACCTAAAAAGCTACTCAAAATGACCACATTTTGTTTTCACCATTCTGGCATCATTTGAAAATGTTATAAAAAATTACCACTTTTAGAGCGCGAAGTTTCGTATCTAGTCACCTTTGAACGAAATCAACGTTGTTATTTGTTCGAAAGAAGGTTGCCATAGCTCCAAAATACATTAGAATATTAGCTGTAGGCGAAATTGTAGCAAAAGCGACAGCGTACTACTTCAGTACTTTCTTGAGCCAAATTGTATCGAAAAAGTACAATTGTATCGAAAAACCCAACCCTGCTATGAGGAGACTGCTAGTCTATTAATACATATATTTTTAATCGGGTAGATCTACAATGTTTTTCGGTAACTGCAATTTTAATCGTATTCTTCGGTTAGATTTGCCTCTCTTTTTCTTTGTGGGTTGTAGTACAATCTTGAGCGAGCTGTATACTGCTCAAATGTATATGCGTGTGGTCATAATTCGTATGCACCAATGTAAGCACATTACACCCGTACGCTTGGCCCGATAAGTGGCCTTATTATTCGCCCCTATTACGGTTGTCAATACTTTTAAGTATTCGCCCCTATTACGGTTGTCAGTACTTTTAAGTATTGACTTGATGTTGACGAATTGGTATCGCCATTGTCAATTTCGATAACTATTGACAGCTGTTGATATGTTGATACTATTTTAGTATTTACGACAACAATACTGATATTCTTTTGACGGGTGTCAACATAAAACTTGTCAACACAGTTTTTGGTGACGACAAGCGCTCAAATTAATATTCTGCTGTAAAAATTTGGTAAAATAATTCTGAATTATACCTTTTTACACACTTTCACTCTGTAGTTCTATTCGAAAGGCTGTTCTACTCGAAAGCAAAAATCGATTCTAAAACACATCGGCACTCGGTAGTTCGTTAGAATTCACTTTAGAAAATATTCGATAAGGGTAAGCAACACTGTTTCACAAATGCCAGACTCAAAGAAAAATACGAAAAGAAAACAAAAGCAAAACAAACCAAATTGAAAACATTGCGATTTAAGAAGTTTTAATTTTACAAAATAAAAGGTAATTAGAATATATGTGAAATGCATTCGGTAGCGCTATGGTTGCGCGTTATTAGGGATAATTCCAATATACTCAATATCAATGACAAATGGTAAATATATTGATTAATTTGTAGACCGACTATGCCTAATTTATTTCGAATTATTCCTTTACAGCTTTGTACAAAACTTTAGGTTGAATAAGGACGCAATTATCCCCGAGCTAAGTATTCCTCAAAAATCAATAGCGATTCCCCAAATTATTAATACTGCACCATAATCTCAAACTGTTGAGGTTTCGTATTTGGTTGCTTAAATCTTTCTGCCCTGTAAACGATTTTTTGATGAGAAAACGAGCAATATTTGATTTTATTCATAGGAAGTTACATTTTTGTTGATTTTCGTTTGCTAAATAATTGTAGAATAGAATTTTCTAACATTCGACTACTTTGACATTTGTTTTCGAGACAGAGAGTGCCAAATTTTCTACAAACGAAAGGGGAAAAATCAAATCCGAAGGGAGCAAAATGGAACTCGAACAACGAATGTATTCTAATCGAAAATTCTTTACAGAGTACGAATCGCTCGAAAGCGAACGAAATTCCTTTAGAATAGAACTACAGAGTAAGGGCCCTGGCAACGTGCCCAGGTACGCACACTTTTTTACTTTTTTGGCTTAGCCTAATGTGCCATTACAACAACCACATGAAAATGGCAGAAAAATTGTAATCTATAACTGCAAATATCTCGAAAAATTCTTAAAATATCTGATTTCCCTCCAGATTATTGTTACGGAGATGAAGACGCGTCGCTTGATACCTCTACCTAGATTTTTGGACGTGTATTAACACTTGACGTTCGATGGAAAGTATTACCGAAAGTTTTACCGCGATTTTTGTTGCTTTTTCCTCCTTATAATGTAAAAAACATCTTTAAACAAAAGTTTAAATACCAGTTTTGCATTGACGCGACGTTGATATTGATACGACTTGATATTGATATTAATACGACGTGACATTTGATGTTGACAACCGTAATAGGGGCGATTATTATTATTATTGATATTGACGCACGAGCGTAAGTCACCCTTTCATGAGGGCGAGCCCAAAGGAGGCCTTAATAATAGACTGAATTACATTGAATAATCGCCAGTGCGCGTATAGTTTTATTATAGTTATTGATTGATTTATTAGCCCTACAATACGGGGGCATGAATGAGCTTGACTCCAGACATATTTGCGATTAGTTTTACGCCTAGATAGGCAATACAAGTTAAGAATGAATTATACTCGTAAGTAAGCACATCAGCATGAAGCTGCATACGTTAATATTGGAAGTAGATCTAGAATGAGGTCTGCGATGAGCCGGATTATTCGTGGCTCTCGCCAAGTAGAAATATAGTAAAAGTAGAAGTGAGAAGAGAGTTATCGCAGACAGTTAAAACTATTATATAAGATGATAACTATTGCTATGAACATTTATTTTGAATTATTAAAGGAACGAATTGCTGAGTAAAGACATATACATAGTGTGATGATTGTGAGCACGGTTGCCACAGCATGTTTTTGTTTTGGACCAAAAATGGAACAAACCTCAAAAAAAAAAGTACCAAATTTATTTTTTCTTATTAATACACAAACTATGTAATTTTTAAAGAATAATACATATAACAATAACAAAAAAGAAGTGCTTTAATTCACATTGCACGTTAAACAAATTTGAAATACATTTCATCACATATAGGTGAATTTTTCAGTCTTATACACATATTTATGCATATTAAGATATTTAGGAGTTCAAAGTTTCCCATACTAAATACTTATTTTGGTAGGTATCTGCCACAATACTTCGATGTGGTATAGGTAAAAAAATGAAAGTTACAAAAGAATAATTTTATGACAAAAACATACAGAGAAATAATAAATTGCATAAAGCTCTTTAATTTCTATTGCCAGCCTATATCTTTGACAGACCAAACATAGTGAGGGCCTCGGTTTTGAGAGAAAAGTTCTTTGGCCAGCATAATATTATTAATTGAAGCAAATTCTAATTTGTTTCGAAGCTTTGTTTTAATTTGGGAAAATTCGAAAAATTTGCACTCTGCTGCTGCCGAACTATGTGGCAGACTCATTAAGTCGTATACGAAATTGATTAAGTATGCAAAACTTTTTTCATTCATACCATGCCTATGTAAGCCAACTTTCTCCCAAAAAGCCGATACATCCATATCTGACCTAAGGTTAAGATTCTGAAGCCTCAAAAGCTTCCATTGTGTAACAATTTCAACACATTATTTTTCCACTTGCCGACCAAATTTTGGGAGCAGTGTTATGTAATTTTAGCCAAGTGAAGAAGAAAAAGTACCAAAATCGTGACCACTTGCCAAAAATCGACCAAATCTGAAAAAAGTGGACCAAATAGATTTTTATGGACAACTTTTGGACCAAAGTGGCAACCGTGATTGTGAGGGATGGTATGATCAAGTTTCATCTAGACATACGGACGTGAGGACGGAGGAGTGGGTGGGACAACCAACAGGGATTGTGAAGCGGAAAGGCCTGTCTCGAATTGGAGGCAAATCGCAGAGACGGCGACAGCGCATCTCGAAGACGGATGAGTGAGTAAGAGGGTTGGCAGTGGCAATAGTAGCGCGGAGGGTACAAGGTTTTTTTTTTATTGACACGGCGGTTCATGCAAGCACATCCAAGGTGATCCTACAACACCCACCCCAACCCGGCGAGCGGAGTCGGCATGCGAGCGTACCCGAGCGGATCACCGAGCTTCAAATTCCCTTCTGGAGGGAAGATACAGGAGCCAACCAATATAACACCTCCCAAAAGCAATGATAGAACTATGCACCGGCAGAATTTTTCTAGCGAGGAACATGGACTTGCATTTTTCAGGTTAAGTTCCATGTTGTTAGCACTGAACCAATTAACTAAGCTGTTTACATGAGATTGTAAGCGTATATATCCTATGAGCTGCGGGTAGGCATAAGAAGCTTGAAGTCATTGACAAACCTTAACGGCTTAGAGTTATTCAATATATCAATTAAGAGGAAGTTATAAATAATAATCTTCTGTGTTCTGCGACTCAACGCATTTAAGAACCGCAGTAGGAGTCCTATCGGGACAAATATTGTAAGAAACATGAATATTATCCAGATGTGAGAATTCTAGCTTTGGTAGTCTGAATGGGTAGGTCGGTGATAAATCTGAACTACAGCATACATAGCTTGAATTAATGAATTTCGCAAACATATGTAACGGAAATACCAGGGTCATCATTTGAAGTCGCTTTATTGAATTGCATTACGGATGGGAATCCATTAGCCTTACGTTTTTATAGTTAACGAAATCATAAAACAACCTTAGGGTTTGTAGATTTTTGAAGCTTAATTTTGGCCAAATAATCCTTGTAAAATTTTTTATTGGGCGTGGGAAATGCCCGATTGTGAATATCGCTTATACCATCGGTTTTTGGTTTTCTAAGTATTTGAGCTCACATGAGAGAAATATGGTGTGCCACCAAATTGTGTTAGGCACTTCCGTGATTAGCTTGTAATAATCTGCCTTTCCAAATATAAAACGAACGAAAGTTTTTTATTGCTAAAACTTAGACTGGGAAAGCTGAAAGCCCTCGGAACAAGAGCCGAAAGATATACACATCCAGGTAGTACAAGTGGATTACACCGAATAAGAGAGTATTTCTATACATCATAGACGTACATTCAAAATGTTAAAACTACATTGTGGACTGTGATCTCACTAACGTAAATATATGTATGCGAAAATATTTATTACCTAAATAAATCAATGACACCAACAGTAACCGCATTTACTTTTCTGTCTTTGTTTTTCAAGATTTTAGCCTCCATATCATCTTTGAGTTTGTTTGGAAAATGTTTACCGTTAGTTCTTGCCATTTTCTCCAAAATTTCAAGCGCTTCTTTTAAACGACCCTGCATTAGCAACCATCTAGGTGACTCTGGCATTACAAAAATATAGCCGAAATATAAGTGAAATGGCACAGAGGTGTAATAAGAAAGCTTCACCCAATCACGTTCTAAATAGGTAACCACAGACAATAACATAATGCCCGATGTATAAAATGTGCAAGTCATTACAGTAACAAATGACCGGTAACTTTCTCCAACGAGCTCTAGTGCTATGGAAATAAATCATAGTCCAGGGGTTCAATTCTGCATCAATGCACCACGAATTTAGATTATCGTTTTACTTAAAATTTTCGATTGCAACCACTGATTTCAAAAACCCCATAAGTCCCACAATTAGAATATTTCAGGAGGGCATAAAAACTGTTTAATTCTCAAAGAACTGGTATTTTTATAACTTTATTCAACCTTATATATGGTGAAAGTGGCCAAATACTGAAATATGAAAAAAGCACAGTTTACTATTCTAAATTACGTGAAATAGCGGAAAAACTGCGATGGACTTATGGGGTTTTCGCATGCATTAGGATTGAAGGTCACCAAATTGGAGAAAAAAAATCATACTAAGCATATTTTAAATGATAATAGTACTAAACAATATTTCTTAACATTTCATATGTTTATATTACTAATTTTTTAACATATTTATGGTATTAAACAATATTTATTAACATTTTATATGTTTATATTACTAATTTTTGAACATATTTATGGTACATTGTCATACTCCCCATTAGTATCATCTGTATTATCTTCAATATTTGCTGTAGGCCAAGTATATACTCTGGTAGAATGCAATATACTCTTCCACAATGGTATTTCGAACTTGCATAAGGTCATTTAATTTTTTAATATTGATTGGTACTAGTAAATTATACGGATTTTCTGATGGAAGTGATACATTTATTGTTAAGTTTTTTATTAATGTGAATGAATGTTTAGTGCGCCCATCAATAGATTCCTCGGCTACGATTGTATTCATATTACACGAATTATAGTAAAATCTCATATAGGTTGAAGGGGCAAACGATATCTTCCATTCTTTTAATATAGTTTTTCCATGCGATTCATTAGATAAACATGTTTTTTTGTATATGTATACTCCCCCACCATGATTTGAAGTTCAAAATATCTTCATTCTACAACTTTACCACAGTAAATGCTGAGCTGGACTTCGAAACCAGATCAATGTATTGTTGTGGTATGTAAATACGATCATACTTTGGAATACTCTTTTTTATTACTCCAAAATCTCGATCATTTGGTAAAAATTAAATTAAGCCCAATATTATTTTTAATATAGTGCAGCAAAATTGAACAAACCTCGTTGGCTCCCTTCTTGGCAATAACTTCATGGTACATGTAAAATGTCGATTTACCTGTTCTGAAATAATTGATCCATGAAATCAAATGATATGGCTGCAACATCATTTTGCTCCATGCATAAATCTTGGATTAACCCAAGTTTGTTATAAAACTTCTTGGCGAGCCCTTTGTGAGTCGTCAACTAAGAGACCAACAAATCTTTTGAACTTTCTGATAAATTTGATAGTTTCATTTTTGTTGTGACTTCTTCACATGGTATACATGTGTCGACCTGAGGTAAACGAAATCGTTGAGAAAAGTTTTCATAAAATATCGTAGATAAAAATCGTATTTAATATCATAATCTATGTATTTTTCCTTGTACATTTCATGCATTTTTTTTCATCCAATCGCGCGTCAAGGTACTCGGTATCTCTTCCTGCGTAGTGCGTATTTTTTGTGGGGTAGCTGAGTATATGTTCGTGTATTTTTTGGAAAAACTCTGGAGATACCTTGTTTGATTTTTCAAGGCGTCCTCATCTTTTGGGGTTTTTCTATCAGTAAGTAACATACAAAACCGGTGTAGTCTATATGCGGTTATTCCATATCGACTCATGAATGCCTTCTCGCATACCTTAATTTTGTTATCCTTTTTTAAAACATTGCATTTAAATGCACTTTTTCTTTTCGCACTATCTCGTTTTATAGCATTCCTTCGGATCACTCAACATTTTTCAGTAAGTTGTTGAAGATATACATATATCCTGCTCATTCTTTGTTGAAAACTCGTTCATGTTCCAAATGAAAAAGGTCTTGATTGAAATGCGTAAAGCCGTTTTTCTTACATCTGTAATATAAATATTTACATATTTACATTGGGGTTGGTAAATGTTTCTCGGACATAGTTTCTAGGAGATTGGGGTTGTACATAAAATCTATGAAAACAATAGTCTGTCAATTCCTAAGCTAAGGAAGTAGAAACAAAGTTAACTGCTAAGAACGATGCCAGAGTTAACCTATCACAGATATGTCCATACATATGGATTATTCATTGTAAAGATATAGGAAAAATAAAAGTATATTTTAGAATGACATCTAAGTTTCTAATAAGCTTAGAACAATATCGACTAGGCGTAAAGTTCAATTATGTGAATGTTTTCAAGCTGAGGTTTTTTTTTATTTTACCTAACAGAAGATAAAGATCGCTTTTTCATGGTTGTTTATCAATAGTCTGTAGAAAGATATAAACATTGCAAATTTCATATTTTCAGAATTGTGTCAATAAAACTTCATAAACCTTATTTTTTATTATTTATAAAGTTTCAATAAAATATCGATTAAAGCCTCCAAAATGACCCAAAGAAATAAAAAACGACCCCAAATAAGCTTCAGAAAAGCACCAATAAAAGGCTCCGAAGTTCATTTAAAAGGAGTAATAAAACGCTCCCAAATCATCGGAATCGGGTTCTTTTTTATGACTCCGTTTGGAGTGCCCGCGTAGAACCATTTTTCGCTCAATTTGGGCTCCGATAGGAGCTCATTTTGGAGGGTAAACCTCTGAGAAATGAGCGTTTTATGTCTCAGAAAGTAGTATTTTTTTGCACTTTTGGTTAGCTGGGATATGCCACCATATCACCAATTCTCTATCAAACACAGTTAAATTTGTACAACCAAAAAATTTTCTTGGGTATAAATTTAACCATCAGGGTATGCAGTTTCTGAAAAGTTAAAGGACATTTAAATTTATAATCTATGGGTCTGGGTATCTGTTTCAGCAAATATGTTTATCTTAGCGAATATATGCGAATGCAAATCAAAATTGAAAACCCCCCAAGGCTAATACCCGCGCACGGCCCTAGTACATATCTCTTATAAGTTGGCTTAGGCATTGTTCTCAGCAGTTAACTTATTTGCTACTTCCTTAGCTTAGGAATTGGTAGGCTATTATTTTCATTGATTTTATCTACAACCCCAATCTCCTAGAAACTATGTCCAAGAAAAATTTACCAACCCCAATGCAAATATGTATATATTTATATTACAGATGTAAGAAAAACGGCTTTAAGCATTTCAACCAAGACCTTTTTTGTTTCGAAAATGAACGAGTTTTCAACAAAGAATGAGCAGGATATATGTATATCTTCAACAACTTATTGAAAAATTTTGGGTGATCCGAAGGCATCCTAGAAAACGGGATAGTACGAAGAAAAAAGTGCATTTAAATGTAATGTTTTAAAAAAGGATAACAAAATTAAGGTATGCGAGAAGGCATTCATGAGTCGATATGGAATAACCGCAAATAGACTACGCCGGTTTTGTATGTTACTTACTGATGGAAGAACCCCAAAAGATGAGGACGCCTTGAAAAATCAAACAAGGTATCTCCAGAGATTTGCTAAAAAATACACGAACCTATCCTCAGCTACCCTAGAAAAAAGACGCACTACGCAGGAAGACATACCGAGTACCTTGACGTGCGATTGGATGAAAAACAAATGCATGAAATGTTCAAGGAAAAATACCCAGATTATGATATTAAATACGAATTTTATTTACGATATTTTAATGAAAAATTTTCTCTGCGATTTGGCTTTGACAGAGGTCAAAAATCCTGGGGTGTCCGTGACGGTTGTCCATCGAGGAGGTGGCGCGAACTAAAGTCAGTGGAATTAACGTCAGTGACGTTAATTCGCACCCCAAAAGCGAATTAATGTCAGTGACATTAAGACGCATGCCAAAAGCGAACTAAGGTCAATATTTTTAGCGAACTAACGTCATTGACATTAATTCGCATTAAGAAAGCGAACTAAAGTCAGTACATTTTTTTATATTCCAAATTTTAATTTTTCATTATCACCTTCGACTTATGATCATTATATCATGAATCTAGGATTCAAAAAATGAATCTGGGATTGACTTAGGTCAGATCTCCAATTCGGGGCGTGATCCATGGTATTTATGTGCAGAGCTCCTTTCCGCATTGGCGGCCTTCGGCCGCGCTTCACAAAATAATCCTGGGCTACGCCATTCCAACTCCGGGTGGTTGCCGCCACGTGGCTACCGCCACGGTGATGTCCTTCCGCGTGCCACTCTTTTCTCACAGGGTAATGTGATTACAACAACCACATGAAAATGACAGAAAATTCTGAACTTTAACTGCAAATATCTCGCAAACTACTAAAAATATTGGTTCAGCGGAGTTATGTTCATGCTCCTGGGACCAAAGCGCGTCTCCTGATACATATCTCAACATTTTTGGTTGTATATTAGCACTCGTTACCCCACGTAAACGATTACCCACGTCTAAATTTAGAATCTGAAAAGAGATTTTTTTCAACCGTTCAAAAGTTATTTGCAGTTAAAGTTCACAATTTTCTGTCATTTTCATGTGGTTGTTGTAATGGCACATTAGGCTGAGCCAAAAAAGTGAAAAAGTGGGAAACGTGGCACGCGGAAGGACATCACCGTGGCGGTAGCCACGGCTATCGCAACCACCCGGAGTTGGAATAGCGTAGCCCAGGGTTATTTTTTGAAGCGCGGCCGAAGGCCGCCAACGCGGAAAGGAGTTCTGCACATAAATACCAAGGATCACGCCCCGAATTGGGGATCTGACCTAAGTCAAATTTTCGCCTGCGGCGCTACTTCGTCGAATCTCAAACCCAAATGCCTCAATGACATTAATTCGCATGTCCAAAGCGAACTAAAGTCAAAATATTATACGAATTAACGGCACTGACTTTAATTCGTTTTGGGTCATGCGTCTTAATGTCACTGACATTAATTCGCTTTTTGGGTGCGAATTAACGTCACTGACGTTAATTCCACTGACGTTAGTTCGCGCCACCATCGAGGACACATGCATGTATATGTTGCTGACAAAACATGAATATGCATACATGCACATATATGTGGTTGGCTTGGTATGTGTGGTTGGAAGGGTGTGATAAAGTGACATAAATGTGACCAATTTTTTAGGAATTTAGGCATCGGGCCTAAGCATGCCACCCCCCTTGCAATACGCTACATCTGGTGCTGCCTCAGGATTTTTCCAGGCCTCTCTTAACCTATTTACTTAAAAGCTAGGTTGGTGGGAGACGGATGGCGCCGTGATCCGCCGTCGGCCTTCGTATGACCTCCTCCGAGTCACCGAATGAAAGAAACTGTGAAAAAAAGGTTGTATACTTCTTCCCATAAGTTTCTTTATTTAACGAGAAAATTTATATTTTTTATTTTTTTTTGTGTAAACCTAACTTAACCTACATATTTGTCGCACCGGTAAGCATCCACCCAAATATAGTGCTCTGGGCGAGCAGAGATCCGAACAAAGTTGGGAGGGTGTTTGCAGTTAGACGTCTGTATAGACGTCCTCCCCTAGTACCATGTGGTCTGGCGCGGCGATGAAAAACTGCGAGTCAGCCAGCCGGATATGCTCATACGGAGCAGCAATGCGCATCAACCGTCTGAGCTGGCCTGACCCGCTAAAAGTTCCGGACACACAGGAACGTGTGCCATTATGGATTGATTGTTGCCCTGTTTTCCGCGGATGCGGATGATGGTGTGGGCGCAGTGTCGTGGGTTTATGGCCGGTGTTGCCGATGCCCTTTCTGTGCGCCTCTAAATCTAATATATGCTGCTAATAGAGAATTTTCCAGGGACTAAGAATATACATCTTTTTTCCCGGAAAATTAGAGTTTACCAACGTTGGGAAAAAATTTGGAACAAAAAAAAAAAAATTCCATATATGGGGCAAAGTACGTCAAGCGGACCCCCAAAAAATGTCATCGCTTCGATTTGAGTGAAATTTGGTAAAAGTGATCTGCTATGTTAAAAAAAATCTCACTAAAGGTCGCGCATAAATATTGGATGGTTACCGAGATATACGGGTTTGAATTCGCACTTTTTATACCTAGTAGTGCTTCGCACACAAGGTATATTAACTTCATTCGCCTAACGGTAGTATGTACCGGCATAAACGAATCGAGATAGATATTGACTTATATGTATCAAAATGCTCAGGAGGAAAAGAGAAATTGATTGAGCCATGTCCGTCCGTCTGTCCGTCCGTCCGTCTGTGAACACGATGGTTCCTTTTCACTTAACTCGGAGCGGTATTGAAAATAGGAAAAATCGGTTGAAAGCCAAGCCCACTTTCTATATATATAATATTTCGAAAATACAAAAAAAATGATTATTCAGTATATAATACACTTAAAAGGATAATGTTTGGTGTGCACTTTAGCGTTAAGGCAACAAATACATTTCTGAAGAAATTTTTGATTAAGTCAAATTTGGAAATATTATTAATCATAAATCAAAAACCGCTCAAGATAGCAAAATGAAATTCTGCACACATAGTTATATTAATACCAGCTATATTCCAAAAAAAAATTGGCGAAATCGGGTAAGGTCCACGCCCACTTTTATACGAAAGATTTTGAAAAGGATCATAGATACATTGAATATGCAATAACTTTTCTTAAACTAGCTGTATATCATTTCTATTGTACCTCTAAAGTGTTCGTGGGCAAAGAAAGTCGAATGCACAAACTTCTGGAAAATGGGATTATTCCACAAAAACTTCCATGCCATAACTCCTGTAAAAATTAGTTTATTGAAACGATATTTGGAGAAATTGTTTAACATATAAAGCTTACTCTTTGCTGTGAAAATTAACAAAATTGGTTAACGGACACGCCCACTTTTTAAACATAGTACTGAAAAATTTCTTTGTAAAATTAAAATCGCGATATTTCCATAAGGTCCACGCCCACTTTTATACGAAAGATTTTGAAAATAATCATAGATATATTGAATATGCAATAACTTTTCTTAAACTAGCTGTATATCATTTCTATTGTACCTCTAAAGTGTTCGTGGGCAAAGAAAGTCGAATGCACAAACTTTTTGGAAAATGGGACTATTCCACAAAAACTTCCATGCCATAACTCCTGTAAAAATTAATTTATTGAAACGATATTTGGAGAAATGTGGATTTTGGTGAAGTAGGCGTGGCGCTGCCCACTTTTCAGCAAAAAAGGTCAGCTATTTTCAAAAGCGATTGCGTGAAATTACAAGAAGGTATTTTCACAAAAGTTAGTGTGGTGCTTCCCAATAGTATGTAGTATACTCCTGCTAAAAATTATGCAAATCGGATAGCAAACACGCAAAATATACGGACAAGTAGTTAACACCCTACTGCCTTTTTTTATATCCAGCGTACTAGTACTTGTACAAGGGTATTATAACTTTGTTGGGATAACGGTTGGTCGTACAGGTATAAAGGAAAGAATAGATTGGTATTGAAAATCGGTAAAATCGGACCATAACCACGCCCCTTTTTCGATATCGAAAATTTCGAAAAACGTATAAAACGGGTTAATTCAATATCAGAAGTTTACCAACGTTGGGAAAAATTTTGGAACAAAAAAAAAAAAAAATCCATATATGGGGCAAAGTACGTCAAGCGGACCCCCAAAAAATGTCATCGCTTCGATTTGAGTGAAATTTGGTAAAAGTGATCTGCTATGTTAAAAAAAATCTCACTAAAGGTCGCGCATAAATATTGGATGGTCACCGAGATATACGGGTTTGAATTCGCACTTTTTATACCTAGTAGTGCTTCGCACACAAGGTATATTAACTTCATTCGCCTAACGGTAGTATGTAACGGCATAAACGAATCGATATAGATATTGATTATATATATCAAAATGCTCAGGAGGAAAAGAGAAATTGATTGAGCCATGTCCGTCCATCCGTCCGTCTGTCCGTCCGTCCGTCTGTGAACACGATAGCTTGAGTAAATCTTGATGATATCTCTATGAAATTTGGTATGCTGGTTCCTTTTCACTTAACTCGGAGCGGTATTGAAAATAGGAAAAATCGGTTGAAAGCCACGCCCACTTTCTATATATATAATATTTCGAAAATACAAAAAAAATGATTATTCAGTATATAATACACTTAAAAGGATAATGTTTGGTGTGCACTTTAGCGTTAAGGCAACAAATACATTTCTGAAGAAATTTTTGATTAAGTCAAATTTGGAAATATTATTAATCATAAATCAAAAACCGCTCAAGATAGCAAAATGAAATTCTGCACACAGTTATATTAATACCAGCTATATTCCAAAAAAAAAAAATTGGCGAAATCGGGTAAGGTCCACGCCCACTTTTATACGAAAGATTTTGAAAAGGATCATAGATACATTGAATATGCAATAACTTTTCTTAAACTAGCTGTATATCATTTCTATTGTACCTCTAAAGTGTTCGTGGGCAAAGAAAGTCGAATGCACAAACTTTTTGGAAAATGGGATTATTCCACAAAAACTTCCATGCCATAACTCCTGTAAAAATTAATTTATTGAAACGATATTTGGAGAAATTGTTCAACATATAAAGCTTACTCTTTGCTGTGAAAATTAACAAAATTGGTTAACGGACACGCCCACTTTTTAAACATAGTACTGAAAAATTTCTTTGTAAAATTAAAATCGCGATATTTCCATAATTACATAATAAGCTTTTTAAGCAAAACTAAACTGTAAAAAAATGTTATGGATTTTGGTGAAGAGGGCGTGGCGCTGCCCACTTTTCAGCAAAAAAGGTCAGCTATTTTCAAAAGCGATTGCGTGAAATTACAAGAAGGTATTTTCACAAAAGTTAGTGTGGTGCTTCCCAATAGTATGTAGTATACTCCTGCTAAAAGACAAGTAGTTAACACCCTACTGCCTTTTTTTATACCCAGCGTACTAATACTTGTACAAGGGTATTATAACTTTGTTGGGATAACGGTTGGTCGTACAGGTAAAAAGAAATCGAGATAGATATAGACTTCCATATATCAATATGATCAGGACCGAAAAAAAATTTGATTGAGCCATGTCCGTCTGTCCGTCCGTCTGTCCGTTAACACGATAACTTAAGCAAATAATGAGATATCTTCACCAAATTCGGCATGCGCACTTATTTGGGTACAGAATAGATTGGTATTGAAAATCGTTAAAATCGGACCATAACCACGCCCCTTTTTCGATATCGAAAATTTCGAAAAACGTATAAAACGGGTTAATTCAATATCAGAAGCAGCTACAATGATGAAATTTGCAATATGTATTGATTTAGATGTTCTAAGGCTGATTTTATGAAATTTTTTCAAAAGCGATTGCTTGAAATTTCAAGAAGGTATTTCAATGAAAGTTAGTGAGATGCTTCCAAATAGTACACTCCTGCCAAAAATTACGCAAATCGAATAACGAACAAGCAAGATTTACCGGCAAGTAGTTAACACCCTACTGCCTTTTTTTTATTTTCATACCTTTCATGGACATGGGGAAAGCTATTTATATTTTCTTATCTAGTGATAATTTAATTTTCCACTCACAAAAGAAGTGTTTTTAATCGAAAGAAATCAGTTGCCTTTATAACAACTTTTCCGGTATTAAAATAGACCTGAGTAAATTGGGATACCAAAACAGATCACTACTATGTATTTAATGTGCGGTTACACCCGAACTTAGACTTCCTTACTAGTTTTTATTTTCATACCTTTCATGAACCTGTGGAAAGCTATTTATATGTTGTTATTTAGTGATAGTTTAATTTACCACTTACAAGAGAAATGTTTTTATTGAAAACAATCAGTTGCCTTTATAACAAATTTTCAGTTATTAAAATAGACCTGAGTAAATTAGGATACCAAAACAGATCACTACTAGGTATTTATTGTTCGGCTACACCCGAACTTAGACTTCCTTACTAGTTTTTGTAAGTATTTTTTTTTTATATTAGAAGTCCTGTAACTACGTGCTAAGAAGGAACATGTAAGCCGTTTTCTAAAGTATTTTTTCCGTTCTGTTCGAATATGAGTTTTAAAAAAATTTTTATTGAAAAATTGTAGTAAAAATTTAAAAAAAAAATTTTTTTTAATTTTTTTCAAGTTTGGGTATTTTTTTATTTAATTTAAAGCTTGATCTTTTTTCTTTAAAATGAAATCTTGTTTGGAGTGGGCCGCGAAAATTTCTTGAATGAATTGTTATCCTAAACAAAAATTGCCATTAATTCACGGAATTTTTTTCCTTATAACACACAACTCATTACGAAAAATAAAATTATTTTGTTCATATACCTATTTATTTCAGTGTAGATACTTAGATACTATTGATAGTTAATAGCAGTGAATAAATTTAATTTAAAATTATACATACTAGCATTAAAATCTATTGAATTAAAACTCAATAAAGTGTAGTACATACTTATGCTTTTCTTTTCTTGTTTTTTGGGAGTTCTTGACTGCACGTATAAGATGAATATCTTTTTACCTCACGGTCGGTTCTAGAGGCAGGAATAAACGAATGGAATTTTTGTGTTCCCGGGAAAATTAGTTCCACGAGTCACGTCTTTTGTGATGAACGCAAACACACCGTGTGAGTACCACTGGCTCCAGCGAGAACAGTGGCGTGGTAGACCACGGGGAAGTTTTGATACACCAATCTGTATTTCGGGGTGTGTATTTTTAAACAGCTCGTGCATTTCCTGAAGATTACAGAGGTTTAATCTCTTTTGAACATGTTCACGTGATCCATTTGGTGTTTTAACAGAAACGAAATCTTTGATTCCACTCATAATGCGACTGTTTTCATCAGATGACAGAGTTTTCCCCCTTTTGGGGTATGGCCAAGGTCAAATACCGAAGGAATCTTGTGGTTCCGAACTCAGTAGCCAGTTTCTTTTGAACCCACTATTTAGGCCCTAGTGTCAAAAGCATTATCCTTTCTGTATCACTGGTGGATTTTGCAAACTTTTCCTTTATTTGTTCAAAAACTTCCACACCTGATTGGTGTTTAGGGTTTTGACAAATTGGTGCTATTTTCCGGGATGCTTTTGCTTCACTTGCTATATAACTCTGATCATTTGAGAATTTGGAATTGCTCTAATGTTAAAAAAGAAAAAAAAAAAATATTAATAGTAAATAAAAAACTCCATATGACCGATTTTCCGGGAAAGTAAACCAAGTAGTTTTTTTTTTTGGCAAATATGGCAAGCACTGTGGTCTTTTTCTTTTTTTCCTACAGCCAAACAAGGGTACATATAAAAATAATCATAATTATTTCACATACTTTTATTTGTAACCAATTAATATATATACTATATAATCAGCAATATAAGCGATTATTGCTTGTGACCACATATATAAAAATAAATAGAAATACTTATTGCAGCACTCATCCGCACCTTTTATTTCATAACCATATGTACTTTGGATCGCCCTTGGTCCACATATTGGTCGATAACTCCAAAACTGGTTGAGAGATCAACGGTTACAATTTTATTATATGTCCAGATACTCTGTTTTCGCACTCGTAACGTTAGCAGTGCTTTGTGTAACGTAGGCAGTGCCTTATTTTATGTTGAATTACGGTAAAAAATGCTAAATATTTTGGTAAAGCGGTATGCCATGACCTTGCGGCATCCATTCTATATAACATGAAGAAAAATTGGGGATGATTGTCTCAGCAAGTTCGCAGAAATTAAACCAAACGATCTGTATCTTGATCTCACTTCCAAATTATGTAACGTTAGCAGTGCGTTTCACGCGCTTATAACTTTTACGGTATGGTAGCAATCAAATTAATTTTACTCTTAAAATGAAGGTATAGGCCTACCTGAAAGCATAAGTAGCAAAACCTTGGACGTTTATAACATTTTTGTTACTATTTCGTTTAAACTAAATAAAAACTCCATGCGCATGTAACGTTATGTAAAAACAATGGCTTGATAAAGAAATGTATTTAACGTTATACATACATACAATACCTCTACTACTGATTCGCGTTCTTGTTACATCGGAGACTGGGCGGAAATTTCACTCAACTGAATTCTACAAGATCTCCAAATTTTACCATTCATTGGTAGAAACATATATTTTTTCCTAAGGCTTTCAGATATCTTTCTCAAGCCACGACTGCAAACTTTGTGGTTATTTTCCTTGAAAGGGTTGACGCACTGATTTTGGAAGCCACGTTTATACATTATAAATCGCGTAAGAAACTAATTTAAACTAGCTGATTAATTAAAAAATGTTGTACTCCGTTCACTAAGATTACTTCAGATGAACTGTGGGTTTTCTCCGAGTTAAAGGAGTATTTAAAGGATATTTACATAAAAAACAATGCAGGTAGTTGGAAACCTCATACCCGGCCAATCTATTAATAAAGACACAAGCATGCAGGTAATTCAAGATCAAGGTTGAAAAGCCCACATAAAAAAATAATCAGATAGTTAAAATCTGTTCAGGCTTAACTATGAATTCACAAGAAACTTGTATGTCTCGCTAGTAGGCTTCAATGCAATTTAGTATTAAGCTCTTGAGTTTCCTTGGGTAAGGTCAAGAATAATTTTCCGAACGCATTGTCTGGTTTTTATGTTCTTACTATTTTTTTTATTAAAATCATGAGCAATATTTATATCTTTGTTCAAATTTTCATATTATATTACAATAAATTTTTATTTTTCGTAATGAGTTGTGTGTTAAAAGGAAAAAAAATACCGTGAATTAATGGTATTTTTTGTTTAAGAAAACAATTCATTCAAGAAATTTTCGCGGCCCACTCCAAACAAAGTTTCATTTTAAAGAAAAAGGATCAAGCTTTAAATTAAAATTAAAAAAAAAAAATTTTTAAGATACGAAATCGGGTAAGGTCCACGCCCACTTTTATACGAAAGATTTTGAAAAGGATCATAGATATATTTAATATGCAATAACTTTTCTTAAACTAGCTGTATATCATTTCTATTGTACCTCTAAAGTTTTCGTGGGCTAAGAAAGTCGAATGCACAAACTTTTTGGAAAATGGGATTATTCCACAAAAATTTCCATGCCATAACTCCTGTAAAAATTAATTTATTGAAACGATATTTGGAGAAATTGTTCAACATATAAAGCTTACTCTTTGCTGTGAAAATTAACAAAATTGGTTAACGGACACCCCCACTTTTTAAACACAGTACTGAAAAATTTCTTTGTAAGATTAAAATCGCGACATTTCCATAATTACATAATAAGCTTTTTAAGCAAAACTAAACTGTAAAAAAATGTTGTGGATTTTGGTGAAGTAGGCGTGGCGCTGCCCACTTTTCAGCAAAAAAGGTCAGCTATTTTCAAAAGCGATTGCGTGAAATTTCAAGAAGGTATTTTAGCAAAAGTTAGTGTGTCCTGCTAAAAATTATGCAAATCGGATAGCAAACACGCAAAATATACGGACAAGTAGTTAACACCCTACTGCCTTTTTATACCCAGCGTACTAGTACTAGTACAAGGGTATTATAACTTTGTTGGGATAACGGTTGGTTGTACAGGTATAAAGGAATCGAGATAGATATAGACTTCCATATATCAATATGATCAGGATCGAAAAAAAATTTGATTGAGCCATGTCCGTCCGTCCGTCCGTCCGTCCGTCCGTCTGTCCGTCCGTCTGTCCGTTAACACGATAACTTGAGCAAATAATGAGATATCTTCACCAAATTCGGCATACGTACTTATTTGGGTTCAGAATAGATTGGTATTGAAAATGGGCGAAATCGGATGACAACCACGCCCCCTTTTTCGATATCGAAAATTTCTAAAAACGTATAAAACGGGTTAATTCAATATCAGAAGCAGCTACAATGATAAAATTTGCAATATGTATTGATTTATATGTTCTAAGGCGGATTTTACAAAAAATTTTGAAAAGGGGCGTGGCACCGCCCACATATATTTGAAGAAATTTTAAAATTTTGACTCCTAATAACTTGAGAACAGTTTATGCTAGTATAACGAAATTTTGTAGAGGGCATACTATTGTTGTGTTAAATTCAGATATAGAAAATAAACGAAATCGTTTGGCGACCACGCCTACTTTTTTATAAAAGTTATATTGAAAGGAGGTGGAAATATTGAAAAGTCCATATCTAATTACCTGATACCGCTATAATAATATAATTTGGTACATACATCAATTTTCATATTCTTTACATTATTTTTGGAAAATTTTGGAAAGTGGGCGTGGCACCGCCCACTTATGAGTCAAGCAATTTTCAAATTCGACTGCTAATAACTTCAGAACGGTGTGAGATAGGTTTACGAAACTAGGTTCCAGGCATGTTATGTTTATGTAGAGTACTACCACAGAAAATAAGAAAAATCGGTGAACGACCACGCCCCTTTTTGGACTAAAGTTCTCTAAACGAGAGTTAGGAAACCGGAATATGCAATATCTGTTTAACTGATAAAGATATAATGCTAAAATTTAGTACACTCATTCACATGATGATGTTATTAGTGATGTTTAAAGGTTTTTTGGTAATATTTTGGAAAATGGGCGTGGCACCGCCCACAAGTGAATAAACAAAATATCAACATTTCGCTATTAACAAGCCACTGTGAAAGTATCATAAAGATCTGCAATGAAAACTGATCTTCAATAGGGACAAATAACATAATAAAATCCGTGGGCGTGCCACCACCCACTTTTTTAAAATTAGGTAAATATTGATTAATGGACACATATATCCGTACATCAAAAAATTTCACAAAATACGTTAAAAGTTATGGGCATGGCACGCCTTCTTTTCCAAAGTTATATATAGGACATGGTATAACCCTTGAAAAGATCGATTCAGTACTTTTGGCTCATGTAAGCGGTTAAAGCTTTATAAGCAATGAGCGTGGCCGCGCCCACCAAATTCGCTATTGTTTAGGCTCGGCATAGATTGGTTTTTAAAATGGGCGAAATCGGATGAAAACCACGCCCCCTTTTTCTGAAAACTAACGCTGGGTATTTAATGTTCGGTTCACCCGAACTTAGACTTCCTTACTTGTTTTATTTTCATACGTTTCATGGACATGGGGAAAGCTATTTATATTTTCTTATCTAGTGATAATTTAATTTCCCACTCACAAAAGAAGTGTTTTTAATCGAAAGAAATCAGTTGCCTTTATAAAAACTTTTCCGGTATTAAAATAGACCTGAGTAAATTGGGATACCAAAACAGATCACTACTATGTATTTAATGTGCGGTTACACCCGAACTTAGACTTCCTTACTAGTTTTTATTTTCATACCTTTCATGAACCTGTGGAAAGCTATTTATATTTTGTTATTTAGTGATAGTTTAATTTACCACTTACAAGAGAAATGTTTTTATTGAAAACAATCAGTTGCCTTTATAACAAATTTTCAGTTATTAAAATAGACCTGAGTAAATTAGGATACCAAAACAGATCACTACTAGGTATTTATTGTTCGGCATCACCCGAACTTAGACTACCTTACTAGTTTTTGTTAGTATATATTTTTTTTTATATTAGAAGTCCTGTAACTGACGTGCTAAGAAGGAACATGTAAACCGTTTTCTAAAGTATTTTTTCCGTTCTTTTCGAATATGAGTTTTAAAAAAATTTTATTTAAAGCTTGATCTTATTTCTTTAAAATGAAACCTTGTTTGGAGTGGGCCGCGAAAATTTCTTGAATGAATTGTTATCCTAAACAAAAATTGCCATTAATTCACGGAATTTTTTTTCCTTATAACACACAACTCATTACGAAAAATAAAATTATTTTGTTCATATACCTATTTATTTCAGTGTAGATACTTAGAGACTATTGATAGTTAATAGCAGTGAATAAATTTAATTTAAAATTATACATACTAGCATTGAAATCTATTGAATTAAAACTCAATAAAGAGTAGTACATACTTATGCTTTTCTTTTCTTGTTTTTTGGGAGTTCTTGACTGCACGTATAAGATGAATATCTTTTTACCTCACGCTCGGTTCTAGAGGCAGGAATAAACGAATGGAATTTTTGTGTTCCCGGGAAAATTAGTTTCACGAGTCACGTCTTTTGTGATGAACGCAAACACACCGTGTGAGTACCACTGGCTCCAGCGAAAACACTGGCGTGGTAGACCACGGGGAAGGGTATTTATTGTGGCCCCTTGCTGTTCACGTCCTATGACGTCCAGTGGCCGTCGTCGATCAAGTATCGCTCCGCCACATATGTCTGACTCTGTCACATCAGTCTCCACGACCAGCACTAACAATGCACATCAGCAAGTAGACCTTCCGAGCGGCCGCTCAGGCCACAGGCGTCAACATCTCACACAGCAGCTCACAGCTACTCCCTACGTAGCACTTCCCAAGTGGATTTGAGCAATGCTGAGCGTCCGCTCTCTCCCACCCCCTCGGTCAGCCCCTCTTCTTCCAGCATTAGCACGAGTATAAGCCACAACCATCTGCTCCTGGTTCCTTATACTACGTGCACTGTTTGTCGGTTAAGATTATATACGCCGTTGGCATCAGTCAAGTGCAATAACTGCCTTGGCCTGTGTCACCTGCTCATATGCTCTGGACTCGCGAACAGGAACCTATGGACTGATACGTACGTTGCGCCATGCTGTGGAGCTACGCAACCTTCAACGTCGTCCGACTCGCCTCTACCTTCTGGTGACGCGATTCCTTCGACTTCAAGATTGCGCCGTAGTGCGCGACCCAGCCTATTACCACCTAGGCATACGCACCAGTCCTTGACCCCCAGCATTAACTCTGCTCCCCCTACACATTTCGGTATCCTGCAATTTAATTGCAACGGCCTAACCGACAAAATTGTTGAAGTGACAAATTTAATGAAGCGACTGAACATCAAGATCGCGGCGATTCAGGAGACAAAGTTAGGTGGAAGGTCGTCTCTTTTGACCTGCAACGGGTACAATGTACACCGTTGTGACCGTGCGAGAGGGCTTGGGGGTGGTCTGGCATTCATCACGCATCAATCTGTGCAGTATCGTCTATTTGAGCCTGACATCGACCCGAGGGACACCACCTTAGAACATCAAGGGATGGTTGTCCGGTCAGGCGATGTCGACCTTGAAATCATAAACATTTACGTACCTCCTGTCACCTGTTGTCCCAGGGATTACCACCCTGACATTCGTGCGTAGCTCAGGGGCGAGAACCGCGTCATCCTTGGTGACTTCAACGCACACCACGACGTGTGGCACTCCAGCCTGCAGGCCGATGGTAGGGGACAGGAGCTGGCTGACCAAATAGATGATTCGACGTTCTGCACGGTAAATGGGGATGCCCCCACTAGAGTGGCGGTAAACTGCTCTAGCTCGCCAGACATCGCCATAGTCAGCGCTGGCCTAATAAACTGCGTTGATTGGCGACCGATGCTGACGCTTGCTTCAGACCACCTACCTATAGTGCTCTCTATCGATCGCCCCACCGACTTTGTCACCGCTGAGAAACGCACTTACACTAACTTCAATAAAGCCGACTGGGAGGGTTTTCTCAACACCACAGAGAGCGCCTTCGCTGCTCTTCCTACCCCGTCTGACGTACGAGAAGGGGAAAAGGCGTTTCGTATGGCCCTAATTTCAGCCTCCCATCAACACATTCCGTCAGGTAGAATAAAGGAAGTGCGTCCATTCTTCCCCGCAGAGGCAGCGGCCCTGGCAAATGAACGTGACCATATTAGACGCCTTGACCCTACGGATCCTCAAATAAGGGATCTCAATGCGGAAATCAGACGCTTAGTAGACCAACACAAACGCGCTAAGTGGGAAGAGCACCTAAGGTCTTGCAACCTCTCGGCTGGAGTTGGCAAATTATGGTCGACGGTGAAATCTTTGTCCAACCCGACTAAACCTAACGACAAAATATCCATCGCCTTCGGTGATAAGGTTCAGTCGAAGCCAAAAAGATGCGCGAGCGCCTCCTGCCGACAATTTGTAATGCATCCTACGTTGAACAAAGATATTCGCCGAGCCACCAGGGAAGCGCACAAACACAAAAACAGCGATGCGCCCATTGCCATCTCCACAACAGAAGTTCATGAGGCTATTCGGAGATCTAAGAACACCAAATATATCGGCCCCGATGGCATTTCCATGCTGATGCTGAAACACCTCGGCGACGAAGGCATAAAATACCTTACACAAATTTTCAACCTTTCCCTGTCCACCTTTGTTATTCCTGAAAGATGGAGACAAGCAAAGGTGGTCCCACTACTAAAGCCTGGCAAGCCAGCTGCCGTAGGGGAGTCATATCGCCCGATATCTCTCCTCTCGCCAGTAGTGAAAGTGTTGGAATCCACCTTGTTGCCGTACTGCACCGCAAACCAGCGGCTCGCCGAACATCACCATGGATTTCGCAAAAATCACAGCACCACCACCGCCCTGAACGCCATAACCACTCAGATAGGGGACGGACTAAACCAAAAGCGTCCAAACCACAGGACAGTGCTAGTTGCGCTTGACTTGGCCAAAGCTTTTGACACGGTCAACCATGCGCAACTAATGAAAGACCTTGAAGATTCGTCTCAACTATTTGAGTGGTCGTCAATCGTCGGTTGAGTTCAGAGGCGCAAGATCAAAACCCAGAATAGTTAAACAAGGGGTGCCACAGGGTGGTGTCCTATCCCCGTTCCTGTTTAACTATTATATATCGAAACTTCCCCCCCCACCAGAGAATGTCTAGATCGTCTCTTACGCCGACGATTGTACGATTCTGGCAACAGGCCCCCCCGTAGAAGAACTCTGCTCTCGAATTAACTCATACCTCCCAGCCGTGTCCGAATTATTCGCCGGGAGAAACCTGGCACTGTCACCGAATAAGTCCTCGGCCACCCTATTCACGACGTGGACAACAAGTGAACATGGAATTAGACGTCTACGTTGATAGTGTCAAGGTACCAACTGTCTCACACCCCAAAATCTTAGGGTGACGTTTGATAACATGTTCAAATACGGCGCTCATGTAACCGCAATTGCCAATAAAGTCCAAAGCCGTAACAAAATCCTCAAGTCCCTAGCTGGCAGCACTAGGGGTAAAGACAAAGAAACGTTACTAGCTACATATAAAGCAATTGGCCAGCCGGTACTGAGCTACGCGACGCCTATATGGTCGCCGGGGCTAGCTGACACACACTGGACGAGGCTACAGGTCTGCCAAAACACCGCCCTTCGTACCGCCACTGGGTGTCTTCTTATGTCTCCTGAGCATCACTTACATAATGAAGCGAAAATGCTCGCCGTTAAAGAGAGCGAGATGTTGACCAGGCAATTCCTGTTCAACTGTTGCAAACTGCAGCATCCGAGCGGACGCCTGATCAACGAGGATTCGCCCCCCAGGAGCATAAGGAGCCATCTACGCAAACACTACGATGAGATCCGGCACCTGATTTCCACGCCGTTTGATCCTAAGGTGCACCGGCAGGCCCTCACCCTCATCCACACGAATTCGGTAAATTCCTATGTTGGCTCTCTCCCGGTTAACGCCGTTCTTCAGGCAACAACACCACCCGTTGCCGAAGAGGAGCGCGAGCTGCCTAGGGGGACTAGGGTGATGCTGGCCCAACTCCGATCTGGATATTGTAATAGGTTAAACTCTTACCTATCCAGACTGAACCCCGACTTGCCTAATGTTTGTCCGGCATGCGGCTTTTCCCCCCATACTACTAACAATCTTTTTATCTGCTCATCCGAGCCTACTCTTCTAACACCCATATCCCTCTGGTAGTCCCCTGTTGAAGCCGCTAGGTTTCTAGGACTTCCGTTAGAAGAGTTCGATGACAATATTGGGTAAGGTTGATACTGACTACCTAGGCAGGGCAACGTAGTGTTACAACAACAACAACAACCACGGGGAAGTTTTGATACACCAATCTGTATTTCGGGGTGTGTATTTTTAAACGCATGTGCATTTCCTGAAGATTACAGAGGTTTAATCTCTTTTGAACATGTTCACGTGATCCATTTGGTGTTTTAACAGAAACGAAATCTTTGATTCCACTCATAATGCGACTGTTTTCATCAGATGACAGAGTTTTCCCCCTTTTGGGGTATGGCCAAGGTCAAATACCGAAGGAATCTTGTGGTTCCGAACTCAGTAGCCAGTTTTTTTTGAACCCACTATTTAGGCCCTAGTGTCAAAAGCATTATCCTTTCTGTATCACTGGTGGATTTTGCAAACTTTTCCTTTATTTGTTCAAAAACTTCCACACCTGCTTGGTGTTTAGGGTTTTGACAAATTGGTGCTATTTTCCGGGATGATTTTGCTTCACTTGCTATATAACTCTGATCATTTGAGAATTTGGAATTGCTCTAATGTTAAAAAAGAAAAAAAAAAAAATTAACTAATAGTAAATAAAGAACTCCATATGACCGATTTTCCGGGAAAGTAAACCAAGTAGTTTTTTTTTGGCAAATATGGCAAGCACTGTGGTCTTTTTCTTTTTTTCCTACAGCCAAACAAGGGTACATATAAAAATAATCATAATTATTTCATAAACTTTTATTTGTAACCAATTAATATATATAGATACTATATAATCAGCAATATAAGCGATTACTGCTTGTGACCACAGGTATAAAAATAAATAGAATTACTTATTGCAGCACTCATCCGCACCTTTTATTTGATAACCATATATACTTTGGATCGCCCTTGGTCCACATATTGGTCGATAACTCCAAAACTGGTTGAGAGATCAACGGTTACAATTTTATTATATGTCCAGATACTCTGTTTTCGCACTCGTAACGTTAGCAGTGCTTTGTGTAACGTAGGCAGTGCCTTATTTTATGTTGAATTACGGTAAAAAATGCTAAATATTTTGGTAAAGCGGTATGCCATGACCTTGCGGCATCCATTCTATATAACATGAAGAAAAATTGGGGATGATTGTCTCAGCAAGTTCGCAGAAATTAAACCAAACGATCTGTATCTTGATCTCACTTCCAAATTATGTAACGTTAGCAGTGCGTTTCACGCGCTTATAACTTTTACGGTATGGTAGCAATCAAATTAATTTTACTCTTAAAATGAAGGTATAGGCCTACCTGAAAGCATAAGTAGCAAAACCTTGGACGTTTATAACATTTTTGTTACTATTTCGTTTAAACTAAATAAAAACTCCATGCGCATGTAACGTTATGTAAAAACAATGGCTTGATAAAGAAATGTATTTAACGTTATACATACATACAATACCTCTACTACTGATTCGCGTTCTTGTTACATCGGAGACTGGGCGGAAATTTCACTCAACTGAATTCTACAAGATCTCCAAATTTTACCATTCATTGGTAGAAACATATATTTTTTCCTAAGGCTTTCAGATATCTTTCTCAAGCCACGACTGCAAACTTTGTGGTTATTTTCCTTGAAAGGGTTGACGCACTGATTTTGGAAGCCACGTTTATACATTATAAATCGCGTAAGAAACTAATTTAAGCTAGCTGATTAATTAAAAAATGTTGTACTCCGTTCACTAAGATTACTTCAGATGAACTGTGGGTTTTCTCCGAGTTAAAGGAGTATTTAAAGGATATTTACATAAAAAACAATGCAGGTAGTTGGAAACCTCATACCCGGCCAATCTATTAATAAAGACACAAGCATGCAGGTAATTCAAGATCAAGGTTGAAAAGCCCACATAAAAAAATAATCAGATAGTTAAAATCTGTTCAGGCTTAACTATGAATTCACAAGAAACTTGTATGTCTCGCTAGTAGGCTTCAATGCAATTTAGTATTAAGCTCTTGAGTTTCCTTGGGTAAGGTCAAGAATAATTTTCCGAACGCATTGTCTGGTTTTTATGTTCTTACTATTTTTTTTATTAAAATCATGAGCAATATTTATATCTTTGTTCAAATTTTCATATTATATTACAATAAATTTTTATTTTTCGTAATGAGTTGTGTGTTAAAAGGAAAAAAAAATACCGTGAATTAATGGCATTTTTTGTTTAAGAAAACAATTCATTCAAGAAATTTTCGCGGCCCACTCCAAACAAAGTTTCATTTTAAAGAAAAAAGATCAAGCTTTAAATTAAAATTAAAAAAAAAAAATTTTTTAAATACCCAAATTTGAAAAAAAATGTATAAAAGTTTTTTTTATAAAATCTTTCAATAAAATTTTGTTTTAAATTCATATTCGAAAAGAAGGGAAAAATACTTTAGAAAACGGCTAACATGTTCCTTCTAAGCACGTCAGTTACAGGACTTCTAATATAAAGAAAAAATACTTACACAAAAAGTGCGGATTCAAACCCGTATATCTCGGTAACCATCCAATATTTACACGCGACCTTTAGTGAGATTTTTTTTTTAACATAGCAGATCACTTTCACCAAATTTCATTCAAATCGAACCCATGAAATTTTTTAGGGGTCCGCTTGAAATTAACAGTAGTTATTTGTCAAATAGTCGGTGACCTGAATTCATAAAGTCTACCTGGCACTAGCCGCCTCTTCACTTTTTACATCAAATAAAGTTAAACAACCTTGGGTATAAAGCTTAGGGATTGACTTTGTTCTTTTTGTTGTGCCTATGTATACTTTCTTGCACTCTTTTCCAATTTTTCCATTTCATCTTATTTCATATATAACGTCGTGTTGTTGTTCTTTGTTAAGTCTGTCCTTTGTTCTAGTAAATATTGTATTTACTGTATAGTGTGGTCTGTGTGCAAAGTTAACATTGTTGTTGTTCATCATTTTATTTAACGTTTTGTTGCCCGTTAAGCCTGGTATGTTTGCTACTCCTGTGTATATCTTGTTCTCTTGTTCGTTATTTGCTTGTATATTTTTGTTGGCAAGTTTTATTTACATATTAATTATTGGAGTATGGAACTGTGCCCAACATAACTGTTTGATTTTCATTTTGGGGGCCAGTCTACACATCGTTTAAGAGATATTTTGATACCAGTTTCATTTAACTCTTTTAAAATGCTATGGGATGTTGCACTTCGATTTTGCAAAGCCATCTTATACATATATAATTCGATCGTCTCTGGAGTTTATCTTACGTTTCCCGCCGCAGTTTTTGCGACCACTCTTAATAGTTGGTGCAATATCCTCCATATTTAGAAAGTTTAAAGCAATGTTGACCACAGATGCTTTCGAAATTCCAACGATTTCAGACATTTTTGAAGTTAACTTCTCAGGCGGCGATATGAAGTTTTTATTGAGAGTAAAATTGAGAAAATTGTCTTGTAATAGATGATATAACGGGAACTATGCAACGGAAATAGAATATTGGTTGTTGTCTTTGAAATCCTGACTACTGCTGCGTAGATGGCACTAGAAACGCCAAACTTGAAAAGGTGTTAGGAACAGGCCGAGAAAATTGTATTGTAATAGATGATATAACGGGAACTATGCAACGGAAATAGAATATTGGTTGTTGTCTTTGAAATCCTCACTACTGCTGTGTAGATGGCACTAGAAACGCCAAACTTGAAAAGGTGTTAGGAACAACCCGAGAAAATTGTATTGTAATAGATGATATAACTGGAACTATGCAACGGAAATAGAATATTGGTTGTTGTCTTTGAAAACACACACACACGCACACAGTAATTATGTACATAGTTGATTTTTGTTGCTGCAATTGTCAACTCATTTGTTATTGTCATGCTTGTTGAGTATAATATGTTGAGTAAATAGCTATATTAAATGGACCTAAGGTGGCTTTATGTATGCGTCCAAACCACAACTGCATATAACATCTAAAAATCAATTAGTTTGGCCTAGGGTGTTCATCACCATCTTTTATAGTTTTAAATAATTCTTCGGATTTTGCAAGAATTTAATTCAAGTACATTAGAACTGGAATGTCCCCCCAAATCAATAAAATTCAATCCTCAGACTCGGACAGCTTGATTTTACACCGGCGCATAAATTCGTTCTACCAGGCACGCAGAAAAAATGCGTGCGCGGATGCTATTTGACAAAAATTTCTATTCGCCCCCTTGAGATTGAGACATGCCTTAGGTCGAATTACATATTCCGTGAATGGATGAAATTGGTTCCAGTCCATGGAATAAATCGAAATTAGGTAGGTAAGTTTGATAAAGTCGATAGAACTGATACCAATTATGCCCGTTCTTCAAATCCTTATACGAGTGGTTTCATAATCCTCATATAACTCTGTTGAATTTTAGCGGCCTAGCATGAATACTTCCAGAGATATGCAACATTTGTATGTCAGGTGCCCGCACCTTTTCCCCTATCCCTCTTAATTCATCGATGGTTTTCAGTTTCTGTTCTAAAGTTGGTTATGATCAGTCAATCCGTTTAGAACGCAACTTAAGTTATGCATACATACACACATACAATATTTCAATCTTATACATTATATATGTAGTAGAAGCAGACGTCCTGTCTAAATGCGAGCTCACTGTCCCCCCTTTTACAACTCTCCTTCCAATCTTTCTTCGCCTTCACTCTATCTCCCCCTTTTTCTCTTCATTACCCGCTTTCCTTTTACCCCGCCCCTCTTCCTCTATATCCCATTCGTATTGGCCCCTGTTAATTTAGGCATAATTCTACCCACTTACCAAATTTGAAGCAAAACGCACAATGCATAAGATATTTTTGAATGGATCGGTTCCCTGGTCCACTTCCCGGAAGTAAGAAATTGTGAATCTAAACAATTCTCGAATACACCTTATTCATATTTCGTTATTTCTGAATTTAAGAAGTTAACTTCTTTCACGTGTACTGGTAAACGCGGTTTTTTTTTTATAAATGGACCTTCCTTCTTTTAGCAGCACCATAACTTGGCTCATTTGGTCCATCTTGAGATCTCGACCCATCTTTTAATTTACCACTTTTTTTACGAAAATGTCCACAAGAATGCACAAAGTATAACAAAATGCCGTAATTTCACCACTTGTCACTTTGAGTAATTTCTTAAATACACAAACTAGACATACAACTCACTGCATTAATGATCAACCGTTTAAAAACATACCTTTTTTCAGAATGGTTGCAGGTTTGATTTTAATAGGTTTTCTTCCGACCGTGTATTTTTTCCACCTACGAGAAAAAAAGTAAACCTATTTCTGCATAAATCGCTGGCAATTATACCACTCTATTAATAAATAAGCCGTTATTCACAAAAAGAACATAAAACTTCGGCTACAGCGTGAAATATAGAAAAAAAGCTCATCGGTCATAATTGAATGGGTAGGGACTGTAAGTTAAACTGGAATGTGCAAAAGTAACTAGCAAATACTATTTAAATTATTGGAGTGCCGATTAGGGATTAAGAAAATGCAAAAGAATGTGTAATGAAAAATTTCAGTGATGCATTAAATGTGGTGGTTTCTGAGGACGAAATTGAGGAATTCAGGATCAAGCAAGCAAACGTGAGGGAATCTTCTTTGGGAAGTTATTTGAGATATCAGATTTAGATAAAACTGAAATCTAATATCACCAAAAAGAATTTAATAATGGCCAAGTGGACTGCTCGTAAGAAACTGAATACCTCTTTGTTCTCAGCCACTAGTAATAATATTAGAAGTATTTTTATTAATAATTTCTTCACCAATTATAACCGGGCACTATTTTTAGCTGCTAGTAAGCTTTAAAGAGAAAATCATTTTAAGTAGTTGTGGTTTAGAAATTCAAGATTACATATAAAAAATCAAAAAACGTTAAGGCTCTTGTTAAAAATGTTGAGTTATGGAACACAGCACTCAGCTATAACTATCGATAACAAACGTAGATATGTAAAAACACTTCGCTATATATCATTGAATAAAACTAAACGTGAAAAATTGGCCTCGTGTATATTTAATGAAGTATAAATTAATCAAGCTCTGCTGAAGCAATCATAAACTGTTTCAACAAACGCTTCCACTGCGCAACGACATTAAATCGAACCTAAACGAAAGAAAGTTATATTTAAATCAAAAATAAAGAAGGAGAAACCAAAAATGGCGGAAAAAGATATGTGGCCCGTTTTGACAACTTTAATAGTTGGAAATTTAGAATCCAATTGATATTAGAAGAAAAAACGATAGCGTATACATTAACAAGAGGAAACACAAGCTAATAACGTGAAATTTAGAAAGGATGATGCGACAGCGCTGTCGATAATTGCTAAATGTCTGAGTGACAAACACTTAGAAATAATAAAGTCATGCAACAAAGCAAAATAAATGCTAAAACGTCTTAAAGAAGTATTTGAACGTAAAAGCATTTACAATAGGCTTCATATCAAAAAGAGATTAATAACAATATGGTGCGTGTAATGTGAATGAACAACTTACCTCTTCGTCCAAGGGGCAGCGGGCCAATTCTTTCTGTAGTAGATAGAGGGGATAAGTAGAACACCAATAGACAGAACGGCGGCCTTGGATCATCAAAATTAACCTGAAACCATTACTTTTAGCCGTGCCATGAACTGTCTATCCGACCGTATAGGTATAGGGTTTAAGGAGCGTACTCTGCTTAAAAGTCACCAGCTAATCTGCAGCGAATGGGGTGGGGTTTTTGCTCCTACACTGTCTTTTTTGGTCGGCACACAAACAAAAAAAAATTTAAACAGAGATTTTCGCGTTTGAGTGACTCGCAAGCATACAAAGGGTGGATATGACCTCTGAGGATTCGTTTTCTCGGAACGCCAAAAGTATTTGTATCTACAAATGGCGAACATCACCGTAAATCCGCTCGATCGGTTTCCTGCTTGTCTTTGAAAATAGATGTGTAGGAGGGCTTCCGCTGGCGTTTGCCTCTCCTTCTCTTTACCCTCCCATCCTGCTAAGAGAAGAGTAAGACATTTTCTCTTAGCCCATTTACATCAATCAATCAATATGTAATTAAAACTCTCTGTTAATCTCTTTGCCACAAAAGGCAACTATGTACACCTAACAAAAATCTACTTCGCTCAATGTTCCATAGTTTTGCTGTTTACTATTTCTTTCCTTAAACTATTACATTACAGTAAACAATTAAACATTTCAAACCTGCAACAAAAAAAAAATGTTACAATAATAAGACAAGGAAATATCAATAACATTCGAACTTGTTTGACAATTTTCCTCTCAGTTCGCTCTTTATGCCCACAATATAAACATAAGTGGAACCCATGTGGATGGTAAGTTTCACCACCGCTGTATATCCTATCATGCAATTTTTTTGATATCTAATTTTAAATTACAAAAAAAAATTTCTTTATTTAAGGGAAAAAATACAAATTAACCTTAAGGAAACCGATAAAAAAATATATATACTAGTCAAATTAATATTCAACATGTATTTAGCGAGAGGTTACAAGGTTCGTAATCTGCGTTTAATGCCAAAAAAAAAAATGTTGTTTATAATAAATTTACGTACGTATGTAAGTAAGTGAAAGTATAGTAGCAAATGCAAAATGAAATTTATATAAAAAAATGAGGATAAAATTTACTTACATTTTTTTTCTTCGTTTCCTCCGTCCACTGGCCAGCTGTCGGGGATGCGTAGACCTTTGAGAGTAAATAATTTCATTTCATTAATTACGACACAACCTTCACTTTCACCTCTTTATGTTCCCTATGAAATTTCTTGTAAAAAAAACAACAAAAAAAACTTTAAAGAGCGAGCTACTATCCTATAAAACGGCTAAGACTATTTATAATAAAAATTCCATTTAATGTTGAAAATGAATAGTTGGTTTTTCGCCGCTTGCCCTTGCTGCTGCTGATCCTGAAGACGATGACCTCTGCTACTGTTGCTTGTTTCTGGTTATGATGATTTTACCCTTTTAAGGTTTTAATATTTGTCTTAACCTTTTTTTTTTTTTGTGGGTTTCTTATTCGGTAAAAAGTTAATATATTTGGTTTATCAGTAAAACCAATTTTTCTTTGAAATGGCGTTTTTCGGTTTTTCGATTTTTTTGGACTTAACCAAATTTACTTATTTTATTTTATTCTTGTATTTTCAGGAAATTATATATTCATAATTTTTTTTTAAGAAAATCCAGTTTTCTTAAAAATTTCACCTTTTGGTTTTTTTGGGGGGTTCTACTGGGTGGATTGTGTGTTTTACTTGTGAATGTTGACTGTGTTGTTCTTCAATGAGTCTCTTTAATTTCCTGTTTTGTATATTGCGTTTTTCGATAAAAATGGTGTGACATTGTTCAAAAATTTTTTGTTGGGTGTTCATAAAAACGGCGTATGAGACATTGTCCATTGATTTTGTCAACTCAAGATGAAGACTGTATAATTCAAGTTGCGTTGAGTCGAGACGGCTATACTGGAATTTGATTTCAAATGTGATCCAGTTCTGTTTGGCTTTGGCTAGAACACGATTTGTACGGGAGTTTGAAATACTGCATTTTATATTCGCGAATTTGGGTATTACTTTAAATGATTTGCACTGTTTCAAAAAGAAAATATCGGCTTTTATTTTCTCCCTCTTGTTCAGTAAAAAATTTACTTATTTTATTTTTGTATTTTCAAGAATTTATACATATATTCATCCAGAAAATCCAGTTTTCTTAAAAATTTCACTTTTTGGTTTTTTTTTGGACTTAATCCAAATTTACTTATTTTATTTTTGTATTTTCAAGAATTTATATCTTCATAATTTTTTTTAAAGAAAATTCAGTTTTCTTAAAAATTTCACTTTTTGGTTTTTTTGGACTTAATCCAAATTTACTTATTTTATTTTTGTATTTTCAAGAATTTATATATTCATAATTTTTTTTTAAAGAAAATCCAGTTTTCTGAAAAATTTCACTTTTTCGTTGTTTTTTTTGGACTTAATCCAAATTTACTTATTTTATTTTTGTATTTTCGAGAATTTATATATTCATAATTTTTTTAAAGAAAATCCAGTTTTCTTAAAAATATCACTTTTTGGTTTTTGGACCAATTTTAAAACTTTTTAAGCCCTTCACTTCTCGCACACATTTATTTATAGGACATTTATAGTCCATTATTCATTTCGAGGCACTTCACCACTTTTCAAAACGTGTGTCTCAACAACTAAGGCGGCGAGGATTCTATCGTCCTTCGAACACGGAGGTAATTGTGGCGGACATTATTTTCCAACCGAAACGATGGCGATCGTCAACGGAACTGTCTCAACCTTTTTCTTTCTTTCCGAGCCGAGGCTATCGATTTCCATCAAAGCTGCATCAGGTGATCTTTACCCTGTTTTCGAACTAATGTGTACAAAAAAATGTATGTGTAAAAAAAATTATAAATGCGTTATTTGGTTGTTTTCGAGCTAATTGCTAATGCATTTCCCATGCACCTTTTTTTTTTTGATCGAACACTTTCCGGTACCAAGATCATACGATTTCAGCCTTTCAGTTCGAATACACATATACACCCACAAGTACATGGCTACCAGACTCAATCCGCTTCCGTTCGTTCCAAAGTTTAACAGTATCACCTATGACTGTCGCAGCGGCCGTTATTAACATTGGTAACCAAAAATGTTATTTACATTGGTAAGGACTGTTACGGATGTTGGGGTATTGTTAGCTGTTATATCGCCCTCACAACACAGCTACATTGATGTTGCTGCACGTACATTGGTCTGCGTGGACAACAGATCAATAGAGCTGAAGGAAGATAAAGTTAATTCTCGCAAACAAAACTTGTTTACTGTATCCTAAATCTATACTACCTCCAGTTTTATTACCATAAGTCTTTTGCATGGAATGTTCCCACTTCCTTTCCGTTCAAATCTTCAACAACGTAATAGCAGTTTCACTTTTTCGAATTTTATGCGCGCTTTTACTCCGGTTGGAGCAAGCTTGGCGTTGAAATATTCAGCTTGTTTACTTTGCACAAAATTGCGTCTGGTTACTAATTGGCCTATTTCAAACGATCTAACTCTGGTTCTGAGGTTGTATCTAGCTGCGTTTTGTTGATACGCTTTATCTAGGTTTCTTTTGATATTTTCTCTAATAATTTGGAAGTTATCAGGTGGCAAAAGTTTGGCTTCACCCTCGTTCAATAGATTTAAATGCCGCAGAAGTTTATAGTCCTTCGCATGAGTTATCATATGTTGACCGAATACCGAATAATATGGGGTATACCCTAGCGACTGGTGGAGACTATTCCGAAGCGAGCCATTAATGCTGCTCGTGAATAAGTCCCACTCGCGCTGATCTTTACGGATATATGCTCTTAGGGCTTCGTTAATTGAGCGATTGACTCGTTCAGAGGCATTTGATTGTGGTGAATATATGGCCGTGAAAGTATGCGACATACCATATTGATTCAGAAAACGGTCAAATTCTGCTGACTTGAATTGACTTCCGTTGTTGGAAGTAATTTGTTTTCCCATGGGGGGTCGAAGACATTGGGTTGGCGCTTTCGAGGTCTGACAACTTTCACAATTCTTAATATAGTCTCGAATCTGGACGATCATACCTGGCCAGTAAAATTTTCTTCTAATACGCTCAACCGTCTTGGCTATGCCACCATGAGCCGATGTTGGTTGATCATGTGCCGCTTGGATGAGTTTTACGCGTAGTTCTAGGGGCACATATAATTTCCATACAGCATCGTCCACATTAGCATCACCTGTTACGCACTCAGTTCGATGGTATAAATATTTGTCAATGACTTGAAAATCAGGCAAATTTGCCGTTTGGTATTTGGTTTTTAATTCCTCGTAGTCGGGTGAATCAAATGCATCGGAGCTTAAATCTATTTCCGGTAAGACGTCAAGCTCTAGCTCGCCTATTTCGTTATCGGGTATGTCTTCGTACATCCGCGATAAGGCATCTGCTACGACGTTGTCCTTGCCTTTACGATGTTCCACATTAAATGTGTATCCCTGGAGTTTGATAGCCCACCTAGCTAGCCTTCCACTCAAGTCTTTCTGCCTCATAACCCAACGCAGAATGGCATGGTCTGTTTCTCGATCAACCTGAAGGGTTCCGCCTCCTACCACGTATCCTAAATATTTTACTTGACTTAAACAAAAGGCGCTCTTTTGAACGTTGATTGTTAAGCCAGCTTTCCGCAATAGTGTGGAGACTTCGGATAAATGGAGTATGTGTTCATTGAAAGTGGATGATACTACAAGGAGATCATCGAGATAAACAAAAATATTCGATTTTATATAATATGGAACCACTTTATCCATAAGTCTGCACATTGTTTGTGGCGCATTGCACAATCCAAATGGCATTCGTTTAAATTGGTACAAAGGCCTGTTACGGACTGTGAAGGCAGTCTTCTCCCGTGATTCCTTTTCCAAATTGATCTGCCAGAATGCATCCTTCAGATCAATTTTGGAAATGAAATAAACTGGTGGAAGTCTACTTAGCAACCCGTCAATATTTGGGAGCGGATATGCATCCTTGACAGTCACCTCATTTACTCTTCGCGAATCTAGGCAGAAACGAACCTTACCAGGCTTTATGATCAAAACCACCGGTGCGGACCAAGGAGAGTTAGGGGCTTCCTCTATAACACCGAGATCTATCATTCGATCAATTTCCTTACATAAAAGCTTCTCCATGCTGGTGAGATTGGGTAGTATTTTTGTTTAATTGGTTTGGTATTGCCCGTATTGATAACATGCTCGATTACCGTGGTGAGCCCAAGACCATCTCGCTCGAAATTGGGAAAAAGAATCAATTATTATTTGAAGTTTTTGTTGCTGCTGTGCTGTAAGCAAAATGGGCAACGCCGAATCATCTGTTTTTATACACTCTAAATTAGTTACAACTGGATTTACATTTATGCTAATGTCAAAGGCCTTCCAAAAGTCTATCCCGCAAATTACCTCTTGAGTTATTGAAGGTACAATCAGAAATTCGAAAGTTTTTGACTGATTCCCGTAGCTAACGTCTGCGCTAAAGTAGCCATTTATTTGTTGACGGTGGCCATCGGCTGTTTTCACGAAACTTTTTAGCTGTTGGCAGCTTAAACTTGTCTTAGTTGCCAGTAGTTCTTTAGCGAACTCCCCGCCGATTACGCTTTTATTGGCACCACTATCTAACAACGCTAAAACTAATTTACCTTCGATTTCTACTTTTATGTACGGCCTAGTATCCGATGGTTTGTATACTATGGAGGAAATAATATATTTATTCAACCGTTTTCTATTAGCCCAAAAATCACGCATACGCCTAGTAGAACGAGATCTCAATAGATTCGAGTTTGGAAATAGTTCTGCACGCCGCTTTTGGTACTGCATCCATCTAACATGATAAGGTATAATAGGTCTAAAATTGGGACTTTCGTCGTTTAGCTTTGGTATAGGGATTGGGTTTTTTAATATTTTTGTACAATTCGGATCCGGGGCTATTTGAGTTGAGGATACCCGCGTCGACGGATATCCGGTTTCGCGTTTCCCTCAAACTTTTTGCAGTTTAGGCAATTTGGTTTATATGTATTTAAGATACCGCATCCATAACAGAAAACTCTTCGTACGGCATTCGTGCAATCCTGATACCTATGCCCGCTTTCATCGCAATTCCAACACTTGTATTTGGTAGTGTCCACTTCCGACACAATAGTCTCTTCCGCATTAGAGGAATGGTATTCTTCGTCCTCCTTGAATAATTCAGCCACCTGGCGTTTTGGTTGGTCGCGTCGAACGTTATTAAGGTTGGCAAAGAAATTGTCGTGCTTATGGCATTCCTTCCGAAGCATCGCCATATCTTCAACCTCAACGTGAAGTAATTCGTGCCTAAGCTCAGGCTTAAGGTTTCTTAGCATAGTTTCAATCAACTCGTTATCGGACATCGGAATACGTAGTCGGTCGTTCATTGCTAACATGTCATCTAAAAATTGGTCAAATGATTCATGTGGCTTTTGCTTTCGGCGCCGCATGTTTTCTTTACGATCAAAGTCGTTCAGGTGGTATTTTGTTGTATTTTTGTCTGAGTCCTTCACATAGCTGACTCCAAGTGACGTTTTCTGCTTGTCGATGACATCGCCAAAACCAGGCTTGTGCGTTGCCACCAAATAACATGTATGCATGCTGACATAATAGGTCGAAATCTCCATTTAGACATTGTCTCGTCAGGGAATTTATTCGGTATATAAAGTCCTCCACGGACATTTCGCCTGGCGCCCCGGTGAAGCGAACATGCCAGCTTGATATAATTTTCTGGACTTGGGCCGTCGGTGTGTCCCATGAACGCGTGTCTGACCGCCGAATCTCTGGTGGTTGTCGCTGGTTGTTGGAAAAGGGCATATCTCTTGGCCACTCTGTTGGTTGATTAGGTTGACCATTCGTAGAGCCTTCATTGCGTCTGCCTACATTTAAGTCAGCTAGGAAGGCACTCAGTTCGTTCCCTATCTGCGCTGTTACCTGTTCGCGAAAATCGCTAAATGATTCTTGAATTAAACGACGTGTTCTTGCTTCATCGTCGGGAGACCGTTGAATGGGTGGAGTGGGGTTCGTACGTATGCCTCCCCTTGGAGAGTTAAAAGCGTTTGCCCTAGAGGCCGTTGTTAAATTATGATATGATATGATATTAAATAATGATACGAGATCGACCGGTTCCACGGTTTGTGTTGCGATTTTCATTTGATGGTCTTTGCAGGCCAATCATTGAATTTGATGGGCTTCCTTCAGTGACCTCCGAAACATTTTCAGGATCTTGCCGTGGTGGTTGTAACAATACGGACTCATCATCCTGGTTGCCTAGCTCGGTCAAATTATCGGAACTGTGATGGATAGGCATTTTGTATTAAACTAGTTTAATACCCTTCAAAAAAAAAATATACAAGTAACAAAAAAATTATGGACTACTGAGTCCTAATGGAAGCTAGCCTAAAAATTAATATAGATAGTAATAACTCCTGATAATTTAAAAGAGAAAAACATGAATATATCTGTATCCACAATAAAAAAAAATAGTAGGTGTTGGTACTCAACTTCTTAAAGTTTTAGATTTGAATAGAAAAATTGCGTGTGTACGAGGACTTACGTAGTGGAATAGAATTCAAAGAGATATCTACATATATAATCATCCGGTGTGGTAGTTTCATTGTCCAGCAGGTATGTGGAAAACAAACGACCAAAAAAAAATTTAACTACTTAAAACTTTTATCCACTTGTTCCAAACGTACACCGCGAGTAATTTACCGAAATTATCCAGTAAAAAAAACCTCCAGCAAGTAGCACTTGATGTGGGACAAAAAAGATATGAGTTTTTTTTTTTTTTTTTTTAAAGAAAAGAAAACGATTTTGCGGTGTGTCGCGAGTAATCAGCCGAAATTATACAGTTGAAAGAAATCTCTAGCAACACATTGCGCTACGTTTGTGAGGAAAAAAATTACCTTGATAAAATTTATCTGATGATTTCTGACGCCATTTATTTCGAGAGTATTTTAATATAGCAATAGAACAACGGTCAAGCGTGTAAGTCACGTCATACAATCTGAAGCTTTAAAACAACAAAACAAAAAAAGAAGAGACACCCACATATTCCTGGTTCGTAACCGAAATGTTCCAGTTAACGACATTCCAAGATACTGTGCGTCCGGAACTCAAATAGGAAAAGAATATAAAAAAAACTAATGCGAAAACAATAACCCTCAGTGGTCACACCGAGATGTGTTAGACCGAATAATGTAGTACATGTCAGCTCGTTTGGCACCAAAAACTTAATCTTTTGCTTTGAGTAGCACTTCTGGGATTAAAATTTCATTGTACATTGCCTAGACGAACATCATTTTCGGCCCCACGTTGGGCGCCATTTATGTAATGTGAATGAACAACTTACCTCTTCGTCCAAGGGGCCGCGGGCCAATGCTTTCTGTAGTAGACAGAGGGGATAAGTAGAACACCAATAGACAGAACGGCGGCCTTGGATCATCAAAATTAACCTGAAACCATTACTTTTAGCCGTGCCATGAACTGTCTATCCGACCGTATAGGTATAGGGTTTAAGGAGCGTACTCTGCTTAAAAGTCACCAGCTAATCTGCAGCGAATGGGGTGGGGTTTTTGCTCCTACACTGTCTTTTTTGGTCGGCACACAAACAAAAAAAATTTAAACAGACATTTTCGCTTTTGAGTGACTCGCAAGCATACAAAGGGTGGATATGACCTCTGGGGATTCGTTTTCTCGGAACGACAAAAGTATTTGTATCTACAAATGGCGAACATCACCGTAAATCCGCTCGATCGGTTTCCTGCTTGTCTTTGAAAATACTCACCGGATGTGCAAATCAATATGTAATTAAAACTCTCTGTTAATCTCTTTGCCACAAAAGGCAACTATGTACACCTAACAAAAATCTACTTCGCTCAATGTTCCATAGGTTTGCTGTTTACTATTTCTTTCCTTAAACTATTACATTACAGTAAACAATTAAACATTTCAAACCTGCAACAAAAAAAAAATGTTACAATAATAAGACCAGTAGCCCGTTTCTGTATCCCATCGATACGATTTTTAACGCAAAGTGCAACCCTGTTATGTAGTTATCGCTGAGCAGTGTTTCTATAAGCGTGGTAGATATGTATTTTCGTTACGGCGATCGATAAACTTAACGCAGCCTATAGTGGCAGTGATAACAAGCGTAGAATCCAAAATAATTGCATTGTGTGCAAATGTTTAATGTTATTAATATTTACTCAAAGTTAGTTCTTAGAAAAATATAAAAACAAAAAAAAATATTTAAAAAAAAAGATGAAAAAAAGAAAAACTTGCCATGATTCGAACTCGGAATCCCCCGCTGGTTAGGGCAACATCACAACTACTAGGTTATTAAGACAATTGCTCGGCGTGCGTCAAATGTTCTATTTGGCACCTAAGCCTTGTGGGCTATCATTTTATCATTTTTACATAACACACCACGAACATATCGCAAGGTGAATTTTTTTCATACAGAAACACTTTTCATAACGAATTCGTTACGAGCCATGCGATAAAAACTCATTCGTTAAGTTAACGCAAAGTTACAGAAACGGGCTACAGGAAATATCAATAACATTCGAACTTGTTTGACAATTTTCCTCTCAGTTCGCTCTTTATGCCCACAATATAAACATAAGTGGAACCTATGTGGATGGTAAGTTTCACCACCGCTGTATATCCTATCATGCGACTTTTTTGATATCTAATTTTAAATTACAAAAAAAAATTTCTTTATTTAAGGGAAAAAATACAAATTAACCTTAAGGAAACCGATAAAAAAAAATATATACTAGTCAAATTAATATTCAACATGTATTTAGCGAGAGGTTACAAGGTTCGTAATCTGCGTTTAATGCCAAAAAAAAAATGTTGTTTATAATAAATTTACGTACGTATGTAAGTAAGTGAAAGTATAGTAGCAAATGCAAAATGAAATTTATATAAAAAAATGAGGATAAAATTTACTTAAATTTTTTTTCTTCGTTTCCTCCGTCCACTGGCCAGCTGTCGGGGATGCGTAGACCTTTGAGAGTAAATAATTTCATTTCATTAATTAGGACACAACCTTCACTTTCACCAAAAATGTTATTTACATTGGTAAGGACTGTTACGGATGTTGGGGTATTGTTAGCTGTTATATCGCCCTCACATGCGGTGAAAATGAAAAGTTACAAGACTTCTACTGTAGGTTCGATGCCGCTGTAAGTGATTTAATTCCAATAGGATGCGCAATATCAGAAGAGGATCAGCTGTGCCAATTACTGTCCGCAATGCCATCTGCATATGAACTAGTAATAACATCATTGGAAACGCTATCCACAGACAAACAATTAACACTTGAATTTACTTCTTGATGCAGAAATAAAACTAACAACTAAACCAGAGTCAGGGATAAACGCAGCATTTTTATGTTATACATGTAACAAGCCCGGGCACAAGGCAGCGGAGTGTCAACAACAGCATAGTCGTTACTGGAGCAAAAATAATGGACGTGGCAAATACGAGCAAAGGCAAAATAGACCACAAGCACGAGCAGCACAACATCATGGCAGTACAAATATGGGATGAGGAAGATATAATAACAATACCACAGGAAGAAATTATCATTATGGGAATGCAGCACGAGAAGAAAGTGAGTTGAGGTATCGTTCACAGCTCACGACATGAGAAGCATACATAAAGAGTTAAATAGTAGTACTGCGACCGAAAATTTAATTCAGAGTAAATATAAAAATTATATAACATATCGACAGCCACACTGCAAAACCCTGTATGTTCAAAATCAAAAAGTTTTCAGGAGAGGGAAAACACTGTAATAATTATAACGTATGTATATGAGCGACGGTTATTTCATTTCACCACTGGAAAGAAACGGGAAGTTGTAACCCGATTTTGACTGAATTTTAATGTGCGAAATACCCCGATCTATGGGAAAGGCTCAGAACCTTATTTTTGGAAAAATAGTGACTTACGGAGTTTTGCATTGTGGCTGTCGATATGTAGAAACTTTAGAGAACGAGATAAAAATATTTGTAGCAAACGGTCAGTACCTAGTAGCTAAGGAAAAAGGTTGCCTGGTAGTAAAATACAATAATGCGATTGTGAAAATTAATGGTTTATTTGTCCAAGGGCTGTCACACAATTTAATATCGGTAAAAAAAGTAATAGAAAACAAATACCAAGTCAAATTTTCAAACAATTCTGTAAGCATTTATGATCAAAAATGTAGAATGAATGCAGAAAGAATAACAAAGCTTTATACCATTTATTTTAAACTTAACTTACAGCATGCAGTAGCACAAACAAATCTGCTAATGACAACAATAACTTGTGGCACCGACGTCTGGGACATGCAAATAGAAGGCACCTGCAAATATTAAATCTACCATATTTTGACGAGACATGTGGATCGTGTTTAGAGGGCAAGACAACTCGTTGCCTTTCAATCAATCGATGAAACCGAGATCAAAGTACGTTATAGAACTGTTACACACAGTCCTTTCAGGTCCTGTTAAAAATCCTACAATAAAAGGTGAAGTATATTATCATACAATAATAGATAACTACAGTCACAGTAGTATATTTGCTCACTAAGAAAAGTGAAGCAGCAAGTAATATTATCAAGTACGTACAATGTTTAGAAACTCAAACAGGCAATAAAATTAAAAAGATTAGATGCGACAACGGAATTGAATTTAAAAATAATAGACTAACAAATTTTTGCGATGATAAAGGTATTCAAATACAATATACAAGTCCATATTCTCCTCAGTCTAACGGGGTAGCAGAAATGATGAACCGTACAATTTACAACAAAGCAAGAACCCTAATGTTAGAAACTGAATTACCTAAGCATTTGTGGGAAGAAGCTGACAGATGTGCAGTTTACCAAATAAATAGGTGTCCATCATCAGCAATAAACTTCAAAATACCAGCTCATTTGAGACATGGAAAATATAATATATCTAACCTTAAAGTATTTGGCTCAAAAGCATGGGTTATGCAAATTCCCATAGCTAGTAAATTCGAAAATAGGACAAAAGAAATGAGATTTATTGGTTATTCAATGAACGGATACCGATTCTGGGATCCGAGGGAAAATAAAATAGTTTGTTCAAGAGATGCAAGATTTAATGAAACTCAAACGAAATATGTAAAAGAAAAGGAAGACAGCGAACCATATAGTTTTAAAATAGAATACAGCGACGAACAAGAAGAAGAACCAAATAATTGTGAAATTAGAAATGAAATAGAAAAAGTTGAACATTAAGGAAAATCAAATGATTGAGACAGAAGGAATAACTAATTGCCACAACAAATCAAGTAGATAACTAAAAAATAGTAAAAACAAAATCAGGAAGTGTAGTAAAACAACCAAAATATTTACAGCAAAACTATGAAATACAAGGTGGCGCAAAAGCAATCTTCCTATCAGAAAATGCTATAAATTTTGCGATTGGGCCCTAAAATCAATTCTGTTTTGACATTTGTGTAGTAAACACATGCAAAATACACGTTAATAAACAATGTTCCGCTACACTGCTCCAGAACGTTGTGACTTTGGCACAACGTGAATTTCGTCGCAGATTTCCTGGCCGTCCAACGCCTACTGGTCAACGAGTTCTTTTTGCAGCAACTTGATGAATTGGGATTGGAAAACATGTGGTTCCAACAAGACGGTGCAACAGCACACACTGCACGTGCCACAACCGATATGCTGAAGGATGCATTTCCCGGGCGCCTAATCTCCCGTTTTGGCGATTTGCACTGGCCAACAAGATCGCCTGATTTGACAGCTCCAGACTTCTTTTTGTGGGGCTTTTTGAAGTCGCGGGTTTATGTCAACAAGCCTCAGACTCTTGCAACTCTTAAAGACAATATCCGTCAAGAATTTGAGGACCTATCGCCGGAAGTTTTGCCCAAAGTGATGGAAAATGCCATAAAAAGGGCTCAAATGACAATCAACTGTGGCGGGGCCATTTACATGACATCATATTCTCGACTTGATGTAAAAAAAATTAAAAGACCAAATAAAAATAATCCACAAGAAGAATCAAAGTTCGAAATCGAATAGGGACTCTTTACTTAACCAAATCTGTGTTTATATTAGTGGTTCATCTGATAGTCTGTTTATCTGTGCCTCATATATTCCGCCTGGCAGTTATGACTCATTGTACTGTGCGCATGTATATAATATTTTCGACATATATAAAAATAACGTAAATAGTCATTTTTGTGTTTTAGGTGATTTTAATCTGAGTAATGTTGTTTGGTCAAAATTACTAAATGAAGATCTATTAACTCCAACTAATGTGAATCTTGCACATGAAATTAATCTCTTAGATACTTTTTTTAGTGCTAACTTTATTCAGATTAATTCATTTGTTAACAATCTTAACAAGATTTTGGATCTAGTTTTCGTTGATGTATGTAAATCTAGTAACCCAGTTATCAGAATGTTATTTTCCCATTTGTAAGTCGGACATGCATCATGTACCCTTATCTCTTAAACTAGAATTTTTTGACTTTGAGGCATTGAATAATATCAATAATACTCGAAATTTTAATTACAAGAACGCTTATTTTGATCTTCTTAATACGATCATTTACTCAAATGATTGGCAATCCATCTTCTCTGGTAAAAACCTATCTGATTGCTTAGATTTCGTTTCTTCAAGAGTTGTCTGTCATTTTTGAAAGTAACCTGCTCCCCGTAAAATTACACAAATTACCGTGGTACACTACTGGACTCAAAAAGCTTAAGAACAAAAGAAATAAATATTTTAAATTGTATAAGGCAACTGGTGATATCTCATGCTATATGAAACAATTCAATATGCTCGATAAGTTCTTGTATAACAAATATATCTCTAGATTCGAGGATGAGTTAAAGGAAAATCCAAAGTCCAAAGTTAATAAAATGTAGTAATTCTCTGTGTGTGCCTTTATGTATCATTTTCAATATGTCGCTTTTATAATAATAATAATGCCCAACGGATTACCCACCATAACCCGCCCGACCGGCGCGAGGGGCGCATCCGCATGACGCGCGGATTATTCTTTCGTGCCGAGTCTTTGAAAGGCTTTGGTTTGTTAATCGTCGAGATCTAAAACTGCTCAGCTACAGAGAAAACCTCATCAGCTAAGTAAAAAAGATTACACAATTAATAAATAATTAGTTGACAACGAAAAGTTATTGTTAAGAATAAAGATAAGAATCAAAGGATATCAAAAAAAAAAAAATTGTTGCTATGTATTTAGGATAGAAAGAATCGACTTTTTTATGCTGTATAGTGAATCTGAGATATCGAACGTACCAGAATGAGAATTATAATCTTGACACAAACAACGAAAAGGCTCATTTAATTCAAAATTAGTCCGGCACTGTTTCAAGATAAGTGGTTTAAAATGTCTTGATATGCGAGAAGGTACATTGAAGTTCACTTCGCTCAAAAGAAACGGGCTTACGATTGAACCATTTAGTAATTTAATGGTGCAGTGAAATAACGCCCAAGGAAATATCGCCCATCTGCAAAAAGAAATAAAGCCCATGGCTCTTATTTCCTTTTTAAAAGAGAAATAACGCCCATAGGATTTTACGCGAGCAACACGAACTGTTGATTAGCATTTTTTTCACAAATTACCCTGTGAGAAAAGAGTGGGAAACATGGCACGCGGAAGGACATCACCGTGGCGGTAGCCACGGCTATGGCACACACCCGGAGTTGGAATGGCGTAGCCCAGGGTTATTTTTTAAAGCGCGGCCGAAGGCCGCCTACGCGGAAAGGTGTCCTGCACATAAAAAACGTGGATGGGGCCCCGAATTGGGGATCTGACCCGGGTCAATTTTCGGGTTTTCACTAATAACTTTTCACAGAAACAAAATATTGCTTTTCCCCCTTCGGATTATAGTTACGGAGGCCCGATCCACGATTTTACCAAACTTGTTAGAGTTAACATTTATTTGACTAAGGCAGAGATCGGAAATTCCATCCAAAAAGTCATTGAAGCCCAGTTTGGATGGATTTGGAATAACGTTTCCATCAGATATGTTCCACGATATATGCGGTAGGTTGAAATCACCTAAAACAATCATCGAGTCAGAAGCTTTAGTCAATAAGTTAACAGTTTTGAGCAGAGAGACATGCTGCATGTAGATTGAAAGATCAGATGCTGGAGGGATGTAGCAAACAGATAAGTACATATACACGTTCTCTAGCTGGATGCGGACGCATTTAAACTCAATGGAATCCGTGTTAGGTACATTAGCCTCCTCTGAAGGAATGGAGGAATGAACGGCAATTAGAACACCACCTCCGACCTTGTTCAAGCGATCATGTCTATAAACTTGATATTCGTTACAAAAAAACTCGGAATTGAAAACATGCGGTTTCGTCTTCGCCAACAGCTGTATTCCTGTGAATACGAACAAATCAACAAAAAAAAAAAAAAAACATGCGGTTTTAGCCAAGTTTCGGTAAAAGCAATAACATTATAACTGCAATGGAAAGATTTCAAATACAGATCATTTAATTTGGTATTTAAACCTCTGACATTTTGGTAGAAGATATTCACGGACTTAGAACTCAGTTTTTTGACTCAACATTACGAGAGATTTTAGCTACGTTGTCAACATTTCTGTTCGGCCTGTACTCAACCTTTCTGTTATGGCTGAAATCTTACTTGACAAATACGATATTGTTTATTGATAGTGTTATACGAATGATTGAAAGCTTTGAAAATAGCAAACGATCTGAACACATCGATATTAAAGCCCGTTTTATAAAAGATGTTGTTAAAAAAAATATAATTTCAGATGATTACGTATCATCTGAACAAAATCTATCAGATATATTTACGAAACCGTTAGGAGCGAATAAACATATGTATTTTATAAAAGCACTATGTATAAAATAAATTATCAACGCAAATAAATTTTTTGGAAAATTGTATAGAAACAGAAATGTTAATATTCTTTTTATACACATACATATATACAGGTAAATGTACAATTGAACCCTTGATTTAGATAGTGGTATAAGTCAAGAATTTTAAAAATTTGTGTTTATCAGCTATTTCATGCCAAATACTTATAAAATAACATAATCCGAAGAGTTTGGCAGTGTGCCATGCAAATTATCTCAAAAAAATGTGCTTATTTTTTGGCTGGTGAACAATATTCAGTTCATGGCCCAATTATACTGGTCGTCTCGTTAGGCCAACAACAACTATTCCCATGTATTTTGTTAGTGTTTTTTTTTACTTGTTTGCCATATTTTACTGTCAAAACCACTATTCGCGGTATTCGCCTTGCCAGGCGCGGATCCAGAAAATATTTTCGGTGGGGATCTAAATTTTTTCCATTTTGAGTGTAATCTAGAAATTACAAAATTGAAGTTTCATTTGTCTCCGGTGGGGACGCAAAATAAATTTATCAAAACCTAGGAAAAAATACCAAAAATAAGAACCTTTTCTTTTGAAAGGACGTTTTTTTATGCCAATAATAGTGAGAACTTAAATAGTAATAAAAGAAAAATGATTTAGGTTTATTTCATTTATTATTATTCAATAAAGAAACAAAAAGTTTATCACATACAGACCAAGCCTAAGTAACCGACCCCCGGGCCGTCTCCCCCTCTATACCCGCCTTGCTCAAAATTTGAATTCGCCAGCTAACGTAACAACCCAACAACCATTTCTGTAAAGGTTTTAAAAAATATTTTACACTAAACCATGGTACAAGAAAATCAAGGTATTTCCACTATGACATAAACTGTGTTTTCCGTCATTCACATCATTTGTCATTTGTTCCATCTTCCAAAAAAAATTGATTTGATTATTTTTATAATATTAAAGAAAATTTTTAGTATATAAGAAACAAAGTTAAATATTTAAAAAATCAGACCAATTCTATTTGTATTTCGCTTAAAATTAAAAAAAGGAGCAACGCTTTTAAAGTATTTCATCGCCATATTTAGCTTTATATTATTGAAAACTATAGATCCGGATACCTAACTGGCAAGAATAAATTAAAAGCAAAATCCCACAAATTGGATCCGTTATTTAGATCAAATTGTTTTAAATTTTAACAATTAACAAATACGATACCCGGACGTAATCTGACACAATATTATATAACTGCAACAACTTCAATTTATTTAATTGCAATTAGTTTCCAAATCAATTAAAAATTTAATAGATTAACATACCTAATCTGCCATGTCACCTGGTACGGTGTTGCAATCCGATTGAGAACGTCGGTTACGAAGCTTAAAATTTTCAGCGGAAAAGTGGTCTTAACATTCAAACTGCTTATAAAGCACGACTTTGGCTACATTCACGAAAATATAAAAACTAAAAAATATGAATTAACAAAAATTAGTTCGTTTTTGGTTAAAGAATAGGTTTATGTTAAGTCATGACAATGGCGGCGAAGAAGAAGAGGTGGAACTACATACCTTTATATATTTGTACCATGAAGTAAACTTGCTGCAATAACCGATATGTTGGCTGCATCTTAACCAATTTTTGCAATGTGCAGTTTACATATTTTGTTGCAAAAGCGAACAAATATGGTTTGAATAATGTTTTGGGAAAAAGGCTCATAAAAAGTTTTTTTTTGAAACTATCTTGAAGGCTTACACTAATAAGTTCTTTATCAACGTGCCGTTTCAATTAAAAAACCTTTAATTTCGAATGTTTTATAAACGAAAAATCGAAATTTTGTAAGCTTAATATTTTGGAAAGTTTTTAAAACACCTAATTTAAGGTCACTTTGCTTGTTGGGTATATTTTTGACATGTAATTTTTAGTTGACAAATAATTTTTAAAAACAAATAATTTGACAAACAGTTCCGCTGCGGCGAAAAAAAATACAAATCAGCTGATGGCTCGATATCACCATAGTAATTACGCCATGATTCAGTTTGTTCAAAATGTTTGGAAAAATAGGTAGTAATTTTGTCATGTATTCAGATAGCGGTTCAGGTATGATTAACTAATCCTTTTAATGTAAAAAGCATACTATTTATAGTTAATTGTAGACATTATACGGGAAAGAAATATAAGTAATGTTCCCAAAAAATGGAAACGAATAAGACTAATATCGTCTTCAGATGAATCAGTTCGAAGAAACCAAAAGGAAAACAAGAAAGAGGACAAAAAATTAAGGGGGGTTTAGGCAGGGGGGTAGTGAAATAACAGCCCTTGGTCGGGGAAACCCCGAGTCATTCCGGTACGTAGAACCGGTACGTAGAACCGGCTGTCGTGGGAATGTCTTAAACGTTGGACTGCCAACTATTTGAGTGGTCGTCAATCGTCGGTTGAGTTCAGAGGCGCAAGATCAAAACCCAGAATAGTTAAACAAGGGGTGCCACAGGGTGGTGTCCTATCCCCGTTCCTGTTTAACTATTATATAACGAAACTTCCCCCCCCACCAGAGGGTGTCTCGATCGTCTCCTACGCCGACGATTGTACGATTCTGGCAACAGGCCCCTCCGTAGAAGAACTCTGCTCTCGAATTAACTCATACCTCCCAGCCGTGTCCGAATTCTTCGCCGGGAGAAACCTGGCATTGTCACCGAATAAGTCCTCGGCCACCCTATTTACGACGTGGACAACGCAAGTGAACATGGAATTAGACGTCTACGTTGATAGTGTCAAGCTACCAACTGTCTCACACCCCAAAATCTTAGGGGTGACGTTTGATAACATGTTCAAATACGGCGCTCATGTAACCGCAATTGCCAATAAAGTCCAAAGCCGTAACAAAATCCTCAAGTCCCTAGCTGGCAGCACTAGGGGTAAAGACAAAGAAACGTTACTAGCTACATATAAAGCAATTGGCCAGCCGGTACTGAGCTACGCGACGCCTATATGGTCGCCGGGGCTAGCTGACACACACTGGACGAGGCTACAGGTCTGCCAAAACACCGCCCTTCGTACCGCCACTGGGTGTCTTCTTATGTCTCCTGAGCATCACTTACATAATGAAGCGAAAATGCTCGCCGTTAAAGAGCATAGCGAGATGTTGACCAGGCAATTCCTGTTCAAACCGCAGCATCCGAACGGACGCCTGATCAACGAGGATCCGCCCCCCAGGAGCATAAGGAGCCATCTACGCAAACACTACGATGAGATCCGGCACCTAATTTCCACGGCGTTTGATCCTAAAGTGCACCGGCAGGCCCTCACCCTCATCCACACGAATTCGGTAAATTCCTATGTTGGCTCTCTCCCGGTGAACGCCGTTCTTCAGGCAACAACACCACCCGTTGCGAAGAGGAGCGCGAGCTGCCTAGGGAGACTAGGGTGATGCTGGCACAACTCCGGTCTGGATATTGTAATAGGTTAAACTCTTACCTATCTAACCATCTTTTTGCCTGCTCATCCGAGCCTACTCTTCTAACACCCATATCCCTCTGGTCCTCCCCTGTTGAAGCCGCTAGGTTTCTAGGACTTCCGTTAGAAGAGTTCGATGACAATATTGGGTAAGGTTGATACTGACTACCTAGGCAGGCCAAGTAGTGTTACAACAACAACAACAACAACAACAACAACAACAACAAAAAATCAAGAAAATCATGCACAAAATATACGAAAAATGAAAAGAAATAGTGGAGAGGAATATGAAACAAAAGAGTCTAAGCATGTGAGTGGTAAAATTTTCGAAAATTAAGATTGCCTTTGTTTCAAAAAATGCATAAATGGAATCGGATATGAAGACAGGAAAGCCAATTTTGTTTCTTTTTGGAAATTAGCAAGCTTCGCAAAACAGAATTTGTTTTTGTATGGTTTGGTTCGAAGACAATTAATAAAACAAAGACGACCCAGAAATTATTTATTTATTTATTATTAATCAACAAACAGTAAGTTTACAGATTGTGTAGCAAGATTATATTAGGCTTAACATAATCAATATGCAAAAATTGGAAGTAAAGCTATGTTAAGTGCCTTATGAGCAGGCTCTTAAAAGTAAACTTGGTATAGCAAAAGTCAAATCCCAAAGAAAAAGAAAAATTATTTAACTCCGAAAGTGTCCGCCTTATAGGAGCATTCATCGCATAAACTGTTCTAGCAAAACCAACATAAAACATCTCGTTACCACGATTACGAAGGATATATGTATGAGAAAATGTAGTTTTAAGTTTCATCTATATGTACGTAATTCAGAAGTTTCTGTTTGCAAAACTTTCTTTTTGGATACTTTCAAAATATCTAACGGTAGACTAAGCCGTCTTTTAAATGCTAAAACACCTGGAACGGATGGTCGTGGTAAAATGGCTGGTTCATCTAGAAAAACAGATGAAAAAATAATTCAAGATATTCGAAAAATGTATGAGCTCTATGTACAAAAATGTGATGAAAATAATACATCAAGTGTAAAGGAGTGGACTTACAGGAAAATATTCAATACTGAATTCAACTTAAATTTTCATACTCCTCGTAAAAACACGTGCCAAAAGTGTGATTCGCTAAAACTAAAAATAGAAGCATCCAGTAATGAGGACGAGAAGTTGCATTTTAAGGAAATTCATGACTCACATCTTAAGAGTGCCGAACAGGCAAGAAAAAGTTTAACAGATGACATGAAAAAAGCAAAAGATAACCCGAGTGAATATTACGGATTCACATTTGATCTACAGAAAGCACTTCCTTAACCAAAACTTTCTGTTTCGGTAGCTTATTATAAGCGCAACATGTATGTATACAATTTAGGGTTTCATAATTTCCACAATGAAAATGCTAAAATGTATGCATGGGATGAAACAATCGCCTCAAGAGGATCACAGGAAGTTGCATTCTGCATTTTAAAGCACATTCGGGACATTACTACTTAAAAGCATGTCATAGCTTACAGTGATGCCTGCTCAGGACAAATCGTAACATTAACATAGCTTTAATATGGTTAAAAATTGCTCATTCATCTGATAATAATGTTGAAACAGTTGATCATAAATTTATGGTATCAGGCCATTCCTTTTTGCCAAAGGCTCGCGATATTGGTTTGATAGAAATTAAATTTAAAAAATCGAATTATAATTATTTATACATCCCTGAGCATTATTATAATTTAATAGAATCATGTAAAAAGAAAAACCCATTTTTGGTAATACAAATGGCTCAGAAAGATTTCATTTCGACAAGTCAACGGAAGGAATCAAAGAATAACAGAAAGAACAAGTAAGGAAGTCTAAGTTCGGGTGAACCGAACATTAAATACCCAGCGTTAGTTTTCAGAAAAAGGGGGCGTGGTTTTCATCCGATTTCGCCCATTTTAAAAACCAATCTATGCCGAGCCTAAACAATAGCGAATTTGGTGGGCGCGGCCACGCTCATTGCTTATAAAGCTTTAACCGCTTACATGAGCCAAAAGTACTGAATCGATCTTTTCAAGGGTTATACCATGTCCTATATATAACTTTGGAAAAGAAGGCGTGCCATGCCCATAACTTTTAACGTATTTTGTGAAATTTTTTGATGTACGGATATATGTGTCCATTAATCAATATTTACCTAATTTTAAAAAAGTGGGTGGTGGCACGCCCACGGATTTTATTATGTTATTTGTCCCTATTGAAGATCAGTTTTCATTGCAGATCTTTATGATACTTTCACAGTGGCTTGTTAATAGCGAAATGTTGATATTTTGTTTATTCACTTGTGGGCGGTGCCACGCCCATTTTCCAAAATATTACCATAAACCTTTAAACATCACTAATAACATCATCATGTGAATGAGTGTACTAAATTTTAGCATTATATCTTTATCAGTTAAACAGATATTGCATATTCCGGTTTCCTAACTCTCGTTTAGAGAACTTTAGTCCAAAAAGGGGCGTGGTCGTTCACCGATTTTTCTTATTTTCTGTGGTAGTACTCTACATAAACATAACATGCCTGGAACCTAGTTTCGTAAACCTATCTCACACCGTTCTGAAGTTATTAGCAGTCGAATTTGAAAATTGCTTGACTCATAAGTGGGCGGTGCCACGCCCACTTTCCAAAATTTTCCAAAAATAATGTAAAGAATATGAAAATTGATTTATGTACCAAATTATATTATTATAGCGGTATCAGGTAATTAGATATGGACTTTTCAATATTTCCACCTCCTTTCAATATAACTTTTATAAAAAAGTAGGCGTGGTCGCCAAACGATTTCGTTTATTTTCTATATCTGAATTTAACACAACAATAGTATGCCCTCTACAAAATTTCGTTATACTAGCATAAACTGTTCTCAAGTTATTAGGAGTCAAAATTTTAAAATTTCTTCAAATATATGTGGGCGGTGCCACGCCCCTTTTCAAAAATTTTTGTAAAATCCGCCTTAGAACATATAAATCAATACATATTGCAAATTTTATCATTGTAGCTGCTTCTGATATTGAATTAACCCGTTTTATACGTTTTTAGAAATTTTCGATATCGAAAAAGGGGGCGTGGTTGTCATCCGATTTCGCCCATTTTCAATACCAATCTATTCTGAACCCAAATAAGTACGTATGCCGAATTTGGTGAAGATATCTCATTATTTGCTCAAGTTATCGTGTTAACGGACAGACGGACGGACAGACGGACGGACGGACGGACGGACGGACGGACATGGCTCAATCAAATTTTTTTTCGATCCTGATCATATTGATATATGGAAGTCTATATCTATCTCGATTCCTTTATACCTGTACAACCAACCGTTATCCCAACAAAGTTATAATACCCTTGTACTAGTACTAGTACGCTGGGTATAAAAACACCAATGGAGTCTTGGCTAAAAATACAATGAATCAGATTTCTGAAAAACGCTCCATATAAGATGCTTTATAAAACTTCCTTGGATGACAACTCCGAATTCAAAGTATTAGACCTCTCACCTAAAAGGGGTAGACCTAGAATATTTGAAAATATTGATTTACTTCCTTTATACACAACCATTACACCAATAACAGAGAAAAACAAGTAAGGAAAGGGCTGTCTTCGGCTGTGCCGAAGGCTTTATACCTTTCATGAATACGCATATCTTTTTTAAGTGTCCTAAATGGCCAAACCACATTTATCGGAGCAATCGGTTATATGGGAGCTATATGTTATGTATTGGCGGCCACCGTGGTGTGGAGGTAGTGTTGTCGGCCTATCACACCGAAGGTCCGGGTTCGAGCCCTGGTACAGGTTACATCAAAAAGTGGTTTGAAACAGTTTTTTCAAGACGGGGTCGCCCCTCGGCAGTGGTTTGGCGAACTCTCCGAGTGTATTTCTGCCATGAAAGGCTTCTCAGCAAAAATTCATCTGCTTTGTAGATGCCGTTCGGAGTCGGCGAAAAACCGTAGGTCCCGCCAATTTGTAGGAAAAAATTTCAAAGCGGCACACCACAAATTGGAAGAGAAGCTCGGCGCAAAAATCTCCTAGGAGGTTGATGATATAACTGTTGTATATATCGCGCCATATATATATATATATATATATGTTATGTTACTCCGATCTGTATGATTTTCATTACACACATCACATTTATAATAAGTACCAACTTTGCAAAATTTTACGTTCCTAGCTTCTTAACTGCAAAATTTATAGCCCAAAACCCATTTATCGAAACTATCGATTATATGGGAGCTATATGTTTTGTTGGTCCGATCTGGGTGATTTTCACTACACAGGTTACAAATATAATATGAACTAAATCTGCAAAATTTCGCTCTCCTAGCTTTTTGATTGCAAGAGTTATAGGCCAAAACCTATTTATCGGAACAATCGATTGTATGGGTCCGGTCGGACAGACGGACACACGGACATGGCTAAATCAACTCCGCTCGTCGCCCTGACCATTTAGATATACTTAATGGTGGGTCTATCTCTTCTTCTTCTCATAATTACAAACATCGGACCAAAGTTATATTACCATTTCATGTTCATGAAAGGTATAAATATAAAGATATGATGGATTTACTACCCTATATCCCACCAATTTTTCACAACCACCTTATTTCCTTAAATACTAATAAATAATTAAATAATTAACTACTTATAAATAATTAATCATTTTATTTAATTAATAATTTACTTGGTTACAATGAAATGAGTTTGAATAAAATGTTAATAAGTAATAAAAATATTTTCTTGATGGGGTAAGTCATTTATAAAGTCATGCAGTTAATTTGGAAAGTGGTATAAGTCATTTCAACCTTCCAAAACAACATTTCCTTAAAAAATGGTTATAAATTTCACAGTCATAGTAAATACTTGTCTGTTGGCACAAATTTAGTGTAGGAAAATCATATTCGATAGTACAGAAATATTTTTTAATCCTTTAAAATGCAAAACTCAAAATATCTCGAAACAAAGAAAATGTGACTTATACCACTTTCAAAATCAAGGGCCCAATTATATGTTTACAAATCAAAACTATCTCAAAACTTTAAGTATACATAATATTAAATATATATATATAGATTAAACTTCTTTTGATTTAAATTCAGTTTAAATTTACAAGGAAACTATTATTATATGCATACCGAATGTATAATCATTGTACAAGAAATTCGTTCTCTGTAATACGAGTATCATAACAATATACATAGGTTAAACTAAGAAATTTTGAAACTTGAGTTGAATACATACATTTGTAATTATATCATGTCTACATACATATAAGCATAACAATTTTTGAATCACAAACCATTTGTAAAATACTATAAATTCAATGTAGTCCAGTTGAATAATACCGAAAACCGACTGAATACGGAAGTGACGCGGACCATAGGTTTTTTTGGTTTACCTAACTTTCTTACTATTGGACATGAAAGGGTGAAAAAATAATCTCAAAATATGCAGAGCATACTTTTCTGTATGCATTTAAAGCCCAGCAAAATTCTTAAGTTTTTTTTCTGCTGATTGCTGAAGCTCGTTTCCGTTCAACTTGCTGCTGAAGTAAAATGAAAAAAAAATTTTTTTTTTTTTACTTTGCTTATTTTTAGCTGCTGAAATATTTTTGAACTGTAAATATAGGCTACAAGCAATTTTTCGAATGTGACAAAAAACTGATTTCTAGTTAAGCTAAAAATTTCAAACTTTTGCTATTTTTCAGCCACCAATTCAAACCCTGATGTTAATAAATACAATATTTATGAAATATTGTGTTTACTTGGAGAATACACACAAATATCCAATGACCTCTCAAAAATTATCCAGGCCATTTAAGAAATTGCAATTTTTTCTGTCTAAAACCGGTTAAATTACCAAATCTGTTTATAATTACAAAAGTTACAGGCATTTAGGGCCTCATTATGTATGGCGAACGATAGCTCAGACGAACGATTCGTCTGCTCACAATACCGCCTAGCCATCGCTTTATCCGTCATTTTCGTTCACTCCATAGATTTTCTGTTGAATAACATCTAAAGTTCGTATAGGTTTGTTATAAAATAGTGCATAGGGATGCGCCAAAGTTGACCAACCTCGAAAAAAGAGGAAAAAATCGTTTGTCCACTAATTTAAATGCAAAATAAAAATAAATTTAAATTATTAAACCATACATATACCGGGTTTTGCTTAACCCCCACCCTCTTGTACCCTGTATCAGTAAGACAAACTTAATATCATTTTATGAGCTGAAAATTATTATTTTTTAATTTGCAGACAGACAAAATACTAACTGTACTAACTTGCACATTTCGGGGCCTGCGTTCAGCTAGTCCAGGTACATTAGTTGTATCTCTGCATTGTGACGTACCACTCATAAGAATGGTGAGTAAGTTTTGGGAGCCCGAGGAGTTTCCACCTAAGCGTTTTTTAACTGTCGAAGAAGAGGCTTGTGAAAAGCATTTTCGCAAGCATTGCCACCGCGCTGAAGACGGGCGTTACATCGTGCTCCTCCCGTTAAAGGAGTCTGTGCCTTTAGGTGAGTCGGAAAATATATCCATAAGAAGTTTTCTGCGAATGGAATAACGTTTCGCTGCCGATGATGAGCTACGCCAACAATACGCCGAATTTATGCAGGAGCTATTGAGTATGGGTCACATGGAGCTCATAGTTAACACGCCATCGCACAAAAGCTACTACATGCCACACCACGCTGTGGTGAAAAGCACCAGTTCCACCACTAAACTAAGAGTGGTGTTAAACGCGTCGTTAAAAACATCGACCGGCTTCTCGCTGAACGACTCACTGATGGTAGGTCCGCAATTACAAGAGGCCTTTTTTCCATAATGGCCGGCGTCGAGAAAATGTATCGGCAGGTATAGGTCGATAAAGAAGAATCTGACTACCAACGCATAGTTTGGCGTGATGCACCAACAGAACCCATTCGAGACTATCGAATGCTCCGCGTAACTTACGGCGTTGCTGCAGCTTCGCACTTAGCCGTACGATCTTTGCACCAATCCGCTTTAGACGCCGCTGAAACTCACAAAGAGCTAAGTACAAAGGCTATGTGGAAACACCTAAAAAGCTGCATATCGATGGGAAAGGAAAATAATGTTATAAGCAAAATAACAATAAACGACCGAATGTATACAGAGGAAAGCGAAATAGCACATGCTTTAAATAATTACTTTATTGACAGCATTTTAGAAATCAACCAAAATATTTCAGTTGCTCCTGTCAGCTCCACCAACACTTTGGCGGGAGAAAATTGCACTCAAATTTAAGAAAATTGGTACAAATGAGATACTTGAAATAGTTAGTAGGTTTAAAAACAAAATTGGAGGAAAAAAGCTAGTATCAGAAGGAGTCGTTAAAGACTCAATAACTTATACGGGATTTTTCTATGCCCAAATTGTAAATGAATGCCTGGAAAAAGGTGTGGTCCCTAACATATGGAAATCATCTATAGTTGTGCCAATACAGAAAGTCAAAAATACCATTAGGACTGATGAAATTAGGCCAGTAAACACGCTGCAGTGTGACGAAAAAATTCTAGAAACTGTAGTGAAAGATCAGCTCGTAAAGTATTTAGAAGATAACGACATTATAATAGCGCAGCAATCTGGTTTTAGAATGAAACACTCTTGTGAAAGTGCTTTGAATTTGGTGATAGCTAACTGGAAAGAAGACTTGAGCAGAAACAAACATATAATAGCAGTATTTTTGGATTTAAAACGAGCATTTCACAATTGACCAAAACCTGTTACTAAAAAAGTTGCCCAAAATCGGTGTAAAAGGCTCGGAGCTTAAGTGGTTTGAAGATTTCACTACGAATAGATATCAAACGACAATCATTGGATCTTTCTTATCGAACAAAAGAGAGGTGCCTATTGGCTTACCGCAAGGGTCAGTGCTGGCACCCATATTGTTCAACATATATATTAATGATATAACTAGTCCTATGAAACACTGCGATATCAAACTGTTCGCTGATGATACACTACTGATACTGATGCTTAGTGGAGACAATGTAACTGAAAAATACAATAAACTACAGGAAGACCTAAACCGAGTCTACGACTGGTTATGCGTCAACAGACTAAACGTGAATGTCAACAAAACTAAGTTTATGGTTATATCCAGACGGAATTTCCAAAATAGTGAGATGCGAAACCTAAGCATAAACCATGAAGCAATTGAGAAAGTCAACACAATCAAATACTTAGGAGTAAAAATAGATGAGAAACTAAACTTTAATGAACATGTTGACTACACAGTGGGTAAAATAGCCAAAAAAATTGACTTTATGCAAAGAACCTGCAAATTTTTAAGAAAAAGATACAAGGTCATGGTTTATAGACCCATAATCGAACCTCACTTTATTTACTGTCCTACAATATTTTTTACAATGCGAGATAGTCAGATATATAAACTGAAAAAGCAACAGAACCGATCAATGAGGTTTATTCTCAAAAAACGCTATGGCACACCCATTAGGGACATGCTATCTTCTCTAAATTGGTTAAGTATTAAACAACAGCTTTTTTACTATACAATGAAATTTATTAAAAACATAATGAAGGTAACCTGCCTGATTATCTGAAGAGTAGCATAAAATATGTTAGAGATAGGCACTCTGTAAATACACGAAACAGAAATGATTTTAATCTACCTGCTTATAGAACTGAAGCAGACAAATGTAGCCTGTATTATAAAGGATTAAAACATTACAATGTACTGCCAAATAATGTAAAATCATGCAATGGAAATAAGTTTAAGCAAGAATTGTATAACTACTGCAGAACACTGCCAATATGGTGCTGAATAGGCATGTTTCCAGAGCACCAAAAACAGGGCATGCGAGCCTTGTATCCTGTAATACAGCGCCGGTACTTCCAACGCACACGCAAAAGAAAAGTTGCCGAAGCGCATATTGAGACGCATCACTCGATTGAAGCAGTGTACCGCCGTCCAGATGTTGTGTTCGCGCTTTACTTGCGTAAATGGCCTGTATCCTACAGATAACTTCTACCTTCCCTGTTGGGGATGATCTGGAAGCTTGTCACAGTCCAGCACTACACAGCAGTCCACAGATGTAAATATATTCGATTAAATAGACTAGGTAATGATTTTAATTTTAACTTTATACTTTTTAAATAGCATAAGCTAGGCTAAGAATAAGCTGTAAGAAATAAATAAACTAAACTAAACAACCAAGCCGCTTTGGTCATAATGCGCGATTTTTACATGGACGATCTCCTCACGGGCTCGTTTTCGATCGACGAGATTACGAAGCTGCAAAACCATATAACCGTAGCTCTGTCCGAAGCTGGCTTCGAGCTAAGAAAGTGGGCTACGAATTGCAATGAACTCAGGGCAAAGATACCGCACACAGCAAAGCAAATTTCGCACAATATGGAACATAAACGACGATTACTTATCGATAGTAGTGAATTTTTCACCACTGCCTGCACTACTGCATGCACTTATTTCCGATTCGAGTAAAATCTTCGATCCACTTGGATTAATCGCACCTTGCACGATCTTATAAAAAATTTGGCTACAGCGAATCTGGCGAGCGGACGTTGACTGGGACGCGCCAGTGCCAGCAGATGTCGCTGAAGAATGGCTCTCTCACCGTCAACAGTTGCTTGAACTCACGGCTCTCAAACTAAATCGTTGGATTGGAACCAGCGACATTTATGATCACGCTGAATATCATGTTTTCACGGATGCATCGCAACGCGCCTACGCTGCCACACTCTACTGCCGTACACAACTATTTGATGGAATCTTTAAAATCGTGTTAGTTGCCGCGCGCCAAAGTCGCGCCCTTAAAAAGTATTAGTCTCCCACGTTTGGAATTGTGCACAGCGCATCTAGGCGCCAAACTTGTTAAGCAGATCCAGCTGAGTTTCGGCTGCAGAATGAAAAAGTTATACGCGTGGACTGACTCAACGATAACGCTAGCTTGGTTAGAAAGTCATCCAAGTCGATGCTCAGTCTTCGTGGCGAACCTCGTAGCCGCTGTGCAAGAAGTCTTGGCTCCTGAATGTTGGAGGCACGTCCGTTCAGAGGACAATCCTGCTGACTGCGCATCTATAGGATTGGCTCCTTCGCATCTAATCGCTCTTCATCTTTGGTGGGAAGGGCCAATTTGGTTAGCTGAATGTCAAGATCAGTAGCCACATCGAACAAAGGAAGATTTGGAACAACTGACAGAATCTAACTCAAATATTAGTTCAGAACTGCGAACTACCAAATCCGCATCACACCTCACTCAAGCTATAGAAGAGTGGGAACTATTGTCGAAGTATAATTCGTACACCAAGTTCAAGAGTGTTACGGCCTATACTTTACGTTTCGTTAAAAATGTACGAACAACCACCAGTAAACGCACTACTGGTGCTCTCACCTGCAGTGAAATTCTTCACGCTGAAAATATTCTGGTAAAGTATATCCAGCTTAACGCTTTTCCAAAAGAAATTGTTTATTGCAGGTTAAACAAACCAATACCTTTGAGAAGTCCTCTAGTTCGCTTTCAACTATTTGTGGATTCTGAGGGCATTATCCGTGTTGGCTAGAGAATAAAAGGCGCTACGGTTTCTACAGATGTCAAACTCCCTATAATCCTGCCGAAAAACTTGACATTCATCGCTATACGCTTCACGCCGGTCCGCAAATTATGCAAACGGTTCTTCAGCGTCGCTTCTGGATTATGGGTTATTGCAATCTTGTTCGCGCAATCTACCACAACGTGAAATGTAAACGCATAAACCGTCAACCACTGGGTCAAGTAATGTGCGACCTTCTAAGCAGCCGCTTAACGAGCCATCGATGTTTTTTGCACAGTGCCGTCGACTTTGCGAGCCCCTATCTCATAAAGTTTTCGCAAGGCCGAGGAGCTAAATCTATAAAGGCATATATATGTATGTAGTTTCATTTGAATGAGTACGGAGGCGATGCATCTCGAGCTCGTTGGGGATCTCTCGTCACCTGCGTTCATTGCCGCCCTTTCGAGATTCATTAACAGAAGAGATTATTGCCAACATGTCTACTCGGACAACGGCACAAATTTTGTTAGCGCCGCGAGATAGTTACACGCCGCCTACAATCGCTGTATGAAAGATGAAAAGTTTACTTCGTACCTCGTAAACATGCAAGTAACATGGCACTTTAATCCACCAAGCGCGCCGCATATGGGTGGTTATTGGAAGACAGGCGTGAAGCGAGTCAAATATCACTAGAAGCGTGCTCTCGGTATTAACCTACGAAGAATTTTCTACGCTGCTAACCGAAGTGGAAGCTTGTGTCACCTCTCGACCGCTTTATTGGCACTCTGCTAACGCTGACGATCTGGAAGTTCTCACTCCTGGCCATTTCCCGATTGGTGAACCAATCAAAACACTGCCTGAACCTGACATCGACAATTTCTCAGGAAGGTTGCATAAACGCTGGCAAGCTATAAGCGCGATGCTACAACAAAGAAGTAAATGGGTTCGTTCCGCCGCAAATTTGAAAGAAGATGACGTCGTTATCATCCACAAACTAAATAGCCCACCTACTAAATGGCGACTTGGGAGTAGCGCGTTTGTGGCTTGACGCTACAGAAAAATTATACTCAAATTGGATTGACTTTGCGAGAGAGTTGAAAAATGAATTCGGTGTTACGCCTGATGAAGCTGACATACACTTTCAAATGCAAAGTGCTACTCGCAAACAAAATGAAAAGATAGAAGATTATTGTTTTCCTGTGAGCGCACTCGGACGGCGATTCAAATTGAGTGAAGCAGCAATGGTAAAATATGCGCGTGAAGGACTGCGTAATCGTGAACTACAAGAGGCAATAGCTGCTCATAAAATAAATACAATGAGAGAGTTGAGAGGAATTCTAACTGAGTATGAAAAGAATTCACCAACGAATGTGTCACGTAACCAAACGAAAAATGAAGTGAAAGAGCAAGGCAATAAGAATGTAGACAAAAGTGACAATCCTAATAAGAAAATTGAAGCAAAAGCTAACAAAACTGTGAAGTGCTACAATTGTGATGAAATAGGGCATGTAGCCATAAACTGTCAAAAGCCCTAACGTAAACAAAGATGCGATAAATGTAACAAAGTGCATTCAAAAAATGAATATGTATATATATGAAATAAGAAATGTGTTTTGTGAATACGATGAGCATTTTAAAGTTGACACACAATTAAGTGGCGAAATTGTACAAGCATTTATTGATACAGGTGAACAGTGTAGCATGATTCGAAAATCTGTGAGTAACAAACTGTGCCTCAAATATGAAAAGTGTGCGGTACAAATTACTGGTACAGTAGACGCTCACAAATTAGAATCACTTTGTTTTTAGGGCGATTCTAATTTCTGAAAAATTCTAATTCCTGGACGTTTTTTTATTTCAATAAAACCTTAAAATTTAAGTCAATTTGCATTGAAAAACTACAATGAAATTTTGTCTTATTCAATTTTATTCATAAACTAGTAAGGAAGTCTAAGTTCGGGTGTAACCGAACATTAAATACCTAGTAGTGATCTGTTTTGGTATCCCAATTTACTCAGGTCTATTTTAATAACGGAAAAGTTGTTATTAAGGCAACTGATTGTTTTCGATTAAAACACTTCTTTTGTGAGTGGTAAATTCAATTATCACTAAATAACAAAATATAAATAGCTTTCCTCATGTTCATGAAAGGTATGAAAATAAAAAAAATTTAAAAAAAAGGCAGTAGGGTGTTAACTACTTGCCCACAAATCTTTCTTGTTTGTTATTCGATTTGCGTAATTTTTGGCAGGAGTATACTACATACTATTGGGAAGTATCTCACTAAATTTCATTGAAATACATTCTTGAAATTCCAAGCAATCGCTTTTGAAAATAGCAGAGCTTTTATGCTAAAAAGTGGGCGGCGCCACGCCTACTTCACCAAAATCCACAAAATTTGTTTACAGTTTAGTTTTGTTTAAAAAGGCTGTTATGTGTGTAAAATCTTATTTATATAACTTATACAATTATGGAAATATCGCCGATTTTGTTTATTTTTTCAGCAAAGAGTTAGCTTTATATGTTGAACACTTTCTCTAAATATCGTTTCAATAAGGAGTTATGGCATGGAAAGTTTTGTGGAATAATCCCCCATAAAGGGGCGGGGCCCATTTTCCAAAAATTTTGTGCTTTCGACTTTCTTTGCCCGCGAACACTTTACAGGTGAAATAGAAATGATATACAGCTAGTTTAAGCAAAGTTATAGCATATTCAATATATCCATGATCCTTTTCGAAATCTTTCGTATAAAATTGGGCGTGGACCTAATCTGATTTCGCTAAGTTTTTTTCGAAATATTGCCTGTATTAATAGAAATATGTGTGCTGAATTTTATTTTGCTATCTTGAGCGGTGTTTGATTTATGATTAATAATATTTCCAAATTTGACTTAATCAAAAGTGGGCGGTGCCACGCCCTTTTTTAAAAATTTCTTCAGAAATTTATTTTTTGCCTTAACGCTAAGGTACACACCAAATTTTATCCTTATAGGTGTATTATGTACTGAATAATCACTCTTTTTGTATTTTCGAAAATATTATATATATAGAAAGTGGGCGTGGCTTTTAACCGATTTTGCCTATTTTCAATAGCGTTCAGAGATAAGTAAAAAGGAACCTGCATACAAAGTTTCATTGAGATATCTCAAGATTTACTCAAGTTATCGTGTTCACAGACGGACGGACGGACGGACGGACGGACGGACATGGCTCAATCAATTTCTCTTTTCCTCCTGAACATTTTGATATACATAAGTCAATATCTATCTCGATTCGTTTATGCCGTTACATACTACCGTTAGGCGAATGAAGTTAATATACCTTGTGTGCGAAGCACTACTAGGTATAACAAGTAAGGAAGTCTAAGTTCGGGTGAACCGAACATTAAATACCCAGCGTTAGTTTTCAGAAAAAGGGGGCGTGGTTTTCATCCGATTTCGCCCATTTTAAAAACCAATCTATGCCGAGCCTAAACAATAGCGAATTTGGTGGGCGCGGCCACGCTCATTGCTTATAAAGCTTTAACCGCTTACATGAGCCAAAAGTACTGAATCGATCTTTTCAAGGGTTATACCATGTCCTATATATAACTTTGGAAAAGAAGGCGTGCCATGCCCATAACTTTTAACGTATTTTGTGAAATTTTTTGATGTACGGATATATGTGTCCATTAATCAATATTTACCTAATTTTAAAAAAGTGGGTGGTGGCACGCCCACGGATTTTATTATGTTATTTGTCCCTATTGAAGATCAGTTTTCATTGCAGATCTTTATGATACTTTCACAGTGGCTTGTTAATAGCGAAATGTTGATATTTTGTTTATTCACTTGTGGGCGGTGCCACGCCCATTTTCCAAAATATTACCAAAAAACCTTTAAACATCACTAATAACATCATCATGTGAATGAGTGTACTAAATTTTAGCATTATATCTTTATCAGTTAAACAGATATTGCATATTCCGGTTTCCTAACTCTCGTTTAGAGAACTTTAGTCCAAAAAGGGGCGTGGTCGTTCACCGATTTTTCTTATTTTCTGTGGTAGTACTCTACATAAACATAACATGCCTGGAACCTAGTTTCGTAAACCTATCTCACACCGTTCTGAAGTTATTAGCAGTCGAATTTGAAAATTGCTTGACTCATAAGTGGGCGGTGCCACGCCCACTTTCCAAAATTTTCCAAAAATAATGTAAAGAATATGAAAATTGATTTATGTACCAAATTATATTATTATAGCGGTATCAGGTAATTAGATATGGACTTTTCAATATTTCCACCTCCTTTCAATATAACTTTTATAAAAAAGTAGGCGTGGTCGCCAAACGATTTCGTTTATTTTCTATATCTGAATTTAACACAACAATAGTATGCCCTCTACAAAATTTCGTTATACTAGCATAAACTGTTCTCAAGTTATTAGGAGTCAAAATTTTAAAATTTCTTCAAATATATGTGGGCGGTGCCACGCCCCTTTTCAAAAATTTTTGTAAAATCCGCCTTAGAACATATAAATCAATACATATTGCAAATTTTATCATTGTAGCTGCTTCTGATATTGAATTAACCCGTTTTATACGTTTTTCGAAATTTTCGATATCGAAAAAGGGGGCGTGGTTGTCATCCGATTTCGCCCATTTTCAATACCAATCTATTCTGAACCCAAATAAGTACGTATGCCGAATTTGGTGAAGATATCTCATTATTTGCTCAAGTTATCGTGTTAACGGACAGACGGACGGACAGACGGACGGACGGACGGACATGGCTCAATCAAATTTTTTTTCGATCCTGATCATATTGATATATGGAAGTCTATATCTATCTCGATTCCTTTATACCTGTACAACCAACCGTTATCCCAACAAAGTTATAATACCCTTGTACTAGTACTAGTACGCTGGGTATAAAAAAGGCAATAGGGAGTTAACTACTTTCCCGTAAATCTTGCTTGTTTGTCATTCGATTAGCATAATTTTTGCAGGAGTATACTACCTACTATTGAGAAGCATCTCACTAACTTTCATTGAAATACCTTTTTGAAATTTCAAGCAATCGCTTTTGAAAATAACAGACCTTTTTTGCTGAAAAGTGGGCGGCGCCACGCCTACTTCAACAAAATCCACAAAAGTTTTTTGCAGTTTAGTTTTTCTTAAAAAGCTTATTAAGTGTGTAAAATCTTATATATATAACTTATACAGTTATGGAAATATCGCGATTTTAATTTTACGAAGAAATTTTTCAGAACTGTGTTCAAAAAGTGGGCGTGTCCGTTCACCGATTTTGTTTATTTTTACAGCAAAGAGTTAGATTTATATGTTGAACACTTTCTCTAAATATCGTTTCAATAAGTCAATTTTTACCGGAGTTATGGCATGGAAAGTTTCATGGAATAATCCCCCATAAAGGGGCGGGGCCACGCCCATTTTCCAAAAATTTTGTGTTTTCGACTTTCTTTGCCCGCGAACACTTTAGAGGTGAAATAGAAATGATATACAGCTAGTTTAAGCAAAGTTATAGCATATTCAATATATCTATGATCCTTTTCAAAATCTTTCGTATAAAATTGGGCGTGGACCTAACCCGATTTCGATAATTTTTTTTCGAAATATTGCCTGTATTAATATAAATATGTGTGCTGAATTTTATTTTTCTATCTTGAGCGGTTTTTGATTTATGATTAATAATATTTCCAAATTTGACTTAATCAAAAGTGGGCGGTACCACGCCCCATTTTAAAAATTTCTTCAAAAATGTATTTTTTGCCTTAACGCTAAAGTGCACACCAAATATTATCCTTATAGGTGTATTATGTACTGAATAATCACTCTTTTTGTATTTTCGAAAATATTATATATATTGAAAGTGGGCGTGGCTTTTAACCGATTTTGCCTATTTTCAATAGCGCTCCGAGATAAGTGAAAAGGAACCTGCATACCAAATTTCATTGAGATATCTCAAGATTTACTCAAGTTATCGTGTTCACAGACGGACGGACGGACGGACATGGCTCAATCAATTTCTCTTTTCCTCCTGAACATTTTGATATATATAAGTCAATATCTATCTCGATTCGTTTATGCCGTTACATACTACCGTTAGGCGAATGAAGTTAATATACCTTGAGTGCGAAGCACTACTAGGTATAAAAAGAGAAAACATAAGGTAAAAATCCAATATACATATATGTATGTATTTATGCGCTAAGTCAAAAAAAGGTCCAAAAAACAAAAACTCCAATTACAGTAAATATATTGATCATTTTGCAATAGCTGTGCTAGTCGCACATTATCGTCAAATATCAAGCAAACAATGCCGAAACACGTGCACGCGTATCGAATTCAAACAAAAACTGACAAAAACTGTACAGATAGCGACGGAAACCCAACGACTACCGAGGGTAACATGAATAAATTGGGGATTCCCCTTTTTATATCTCATTTTGCAACAAAAAACAAAATGCGCTCGCAAATTAGAATTTTCGATTCTAATTTCAGAGCGTGTAATGCAGCCCTGGGCAGCTTTGCCCGCGGTTCGACGTTCGGGTGTATACATATACCAAATGTTCAACGCTTCTATTAGTTGTGTCGAACATTTACCAAATGGTTTTAAACACGATTCAAAATTTATCAGTGCTGCCGTCTGTATTGATTCAGATCAAAAAATATACTTTTCCCTGCCGAATTTCAGTATAAGTTTGGATGTTTTTAGCAAAAAGAAGTTATGCATATGAAAATAATAAGTTATGAATATGGAAAAATACAACGTTTTTCGCCAGTGATATTCGAGATTCTTACAGCTCCTAGAAATGTACCAGCTTTAACGTGAATATTAGAGTGGACATTTTTTGTATGGGGAAAAAAAGTTTTGTAAAAGAGTGGAATTCCCCCTCAAATTATTCCTTTGTGTGTATATAAGACATTCCCATAGTCTTGGACAGTTATATTAAGGTGAAAGCGTGGCACATTGGCCTCAAAGTTAGGGTGGCCCTATGGCGAAAAAAAAATTTATTTCTTTATATCTAACTAGCAGACCCGGCTGACGTTGTCCTGCCTAAATATTTAGTTGTCTGCATTTATAAAATTTTACTCTACACCCTAATTTTAGCTCCGAATCCCCCTTCCCGCCGCCCCACCTTCATCCTTTACATATGCTTTCCATTTTTCATATTGTTTATTTTTTATGAATCAAACATTTGAAGGAGTAAGACCGAAAATATAATTTTTTTAAATCACCATTATGTATGTACATAGGGTACTTTACAAGATAAATTACTATTTTTTTTAGTAGGGTGTGGCAGCACTGAATGAGTGATGCATGTTCGAACCAACTAGTTGTATGAGCTACATACAGTATTCCCCGGATAATTTAGGGAGTTTTAGATTAGCGATTTCAAAATAATACGGCTAAATATTATCTACCTCCAGCACAAAGAGCTCTGAAAGCGAATGTCCTATGTGAAAATTGACCATTTTCAGGTTTTAATGCAGAATAACTAATTCGGGGCTGATCTTTTTATTTCTGCAAGCGGTTTTTATTCGTATAAACAAGGTAACTGCTGCTTTGACACATATTTAATAAATTTTACAACGCAAAATGTTTCGACGAGAATGGGAAATAGAGTTTCTATTTTCAGAACTAACGTACGCAAAAAAAATTGAAATCCAGAATGGAATGCAGTTTTAGTATTTTATACTTCATTAATAGAAATAAAAGATTTTTTGATCCGTTTTTGCTAAAATAACAATATCTTCTAATGAATACTAAAAGTCATTGTTTCTTTTCGTTTCCGTACTCCATATAGAGGCTTCACAGCATTTCGTTTGAACAACCTGTTGCATCATACTTTTTGACTTGTTCGCACTCACACAGTGACATTAATTACACACATTCTACCAAAGAGCTCTGTCGAAGCTGCCTACCCCTGGGGTAATGTATTCAAAAAGTTGATTCTAATTTCTGGAAATTCTAATTACTGAGAGTTCTAATTTGTGAGCGACTACTGTATATGTGGAGGTAGTCGACATGCAAAAGAATTAGTAAAAACCAATTTAAAAGTGCATGAAGTTGATGTGCCATGAATTACGATGCGATATTAATGAAAATGTTTTGAAATCGAAACTTATGAAAATTATTAATCAAAATTCGAATGTGTTTGTGAAAAACAGATTTAGTGACAATGAAGATCGAGTTAAAATCGAAAGAAATTGTAGATCAATCACCGTATCGTGTACCAGAGCCAAAGAAGCAAATAGTTGAGCAAATGGTTAGTGATCTATTGAAAAATTATATAATTCAACGTTCTGTATCAGAATTTGCGAGCCCGGTCGTACTAGTAAAAAAAGAATGGTAGTGATAGACTGTGCACAGACTACAGACGATTAAACCGTTTAATAGAAAAATAAATATTTCCACTTCCAAACATTGAAGAGTGTCTCCAGAAAGCAGCGCGGGATAAATATTTTACGACACTTGATTTGAATAGCGGATATTATCAAATCGAAATTGAACCAGAAAGCTGTAATTACACTGCTTTTATTACTACTGATGGGCTTTATGAAATTAAAAGAATGTCATTTGGGCTTAAAAATGTGCCAATAGTATTCCAACGGTTAATGTCAAAAATCCAGGAAGGAGCAACAAAAGAAAATATGATTCATTATATGGATGATATACTCATCTGTAGTAATACGTACGAAGAAATGTTTGAAAAACTTAAGACAGGATTATAAATTTTAAAAGAAGCTAATTTAACGTTGAATATATCCAAATGCGAGTTTTAAAAACGTCAATTAATTTTCTTGGTCACCGTATATCTCCGGAGGGTCTGACTCCAGGTTTAGCAAAAACCACAGCAATACAAAATTATGAAAGCCCAACAAATGTTACCGAAATTAGACGATTCTTGGGATTAAGTGGGTATTTCCGTAAATTTATACCTGGGTATGCGATTATATCTGAGCCAATCCGAAAGTTGTTGCGTAAAGAAGTATCATTCGTGTAGGGCGGCGAACAGGAAAAAGCCTTTAACGAGTTGAAACAAAAGCTGACATCCGATCCTGTACTGGTAGCTTATCGGGAAGATTCCAATCACGAAATACACACTGACGCCAGTTCAGCTGGGTTAGCAGGCGTGTTCTTGCAAGATGAAAGTGACGGGTTAAAACCTGTGGCGTACTATAGCACATCGACAAGAGACACAGAGAAAAACTTTCATAGTTATGAGCTCGAAACTTTAGCTGTAGTAGAAACGCTAGAGCGATTTGGATACTATATCGTTGGTAAAACAGTTAAAGTAGTAACTGACTGTAGTGCGGTTAAAACCGCTATGCAAAAACATGAGTTAATTCCCCGAATCGCTCGTTGGTGGTTAAAAGTGCAAGACTTTGATGTCGATATCGTCCATCGACAGGGGAGACGAATGGAACACGTTGACGCATTGAGCAGGTGTCCGAACGAAAGTGCTAAAGACACTGAGGTCGCAACACTTCGAGTAGATAAAATAACGATAAGTCATGACGATTGGTTGTATTCAATGCAAAGTCAAAAACAAAGATAAACAAATGTCTAATGAATTTTGTATCGTGAAAGGCAGATTGTTTAAAATTGAAAATTCAAAGAGGCTGTGGGTTGTTCCCAAAACGCTTCGATACAAAATGGTGCAAGAATGCCACGACAAGAACGGTCATTTTGGTTTGGAAAAGACTGTTAACAAAATGAAAACGTATTTATGGTTCCCGCGAATGCGAAACTTTGTTAAATCGTATTTGAAAGCATGTGTTGAATGCGCCTATAACAAAAGTGGCGGAGGTCAAACAGAAGGACAGTATCACTATAGCAACATCGATCCAATACCTTTTAAAACAATACATATGGATCATTTGGGGTCATTTATTAAAAGTACGAAGGGTAAGGAACACAATTTAGTCATAGTAGATGCTTTTACGAAATATACAATTATAAAAGCCGTAAAAAGCACCGCTACGAAACATGTATTAGCACCATTACGAGAAGTAAGAAGTTATTTTGGAGTGCCTGAACGTATAATCACTGATAGAGGTACGTCCTACACATCAAAAGATTTGAAAACTTATTGCGCAGATAATGACATAAAACATATTTTAACTAATCGTACTCTGTTATCCATGTTACTTCCGTCAACAACTATGGATAAACGATGGGACCTTAATTTGTGTAATATCCAATGGTCTAAGAACGCTATGCAAAATAAAACTACTGGAAAAAGCCCACACGAGTTATTATTCTCTTTCCCACCCAGATATATACTTCAAAATAAAATTTTACTGGCTTTACACGAAAATCATGTAACAAGCGAAGATGATATGCAGAAAATGCGTAAAAAGCAGCTGAAATGGTAGACCAGCAACGACAACAAGCTAAAGAACGGTATGATAAACATCATCCTAAGCCAACAGAATTCAAAATCGACGACTTAGTACTAGTAGGAAATGAGCCTCCTAGTACAGGTACATCCAGAAAATTAGAACCACGATTCAAAGGTCCTTTTATTATAAAACAAGTCCTTGGTAAAGATCGATATCTAATTGAAGACTTGCCAAACACCGAACGTACATCACGGCATTATACCTACATCAGTGTACGCTTCTGACAAGATGAAGCCATGGTGTCAACTTCCACAAAATACTGAACTAAACGACGAAGAATCTGACAACGAATAACGCGAGGGCGCATTATAATAATCAGGAAAGCCGACTGTGAGATAACCCTGAAAACATAAAAGAAAGTCAATTACACTCATCTGGCAGCATCATATGAGCAACTACAAAACAAAGTACATTCCATAATCGAGCTACTAAAGATAGCGAAGTCGTGTTATTACCGCCGCAGAAGCAACATCGTTTTTATCCTTTTTAAATTAATACAATTTTCATGATATTCATTCAATACAATAACTTTATCATATTTTACATTAAATAAATATTGACTGTTCCATGTTTAAAACTTAAATAAAATTATCTCGGTTCGTTTCACAAACAACAAGCTTGTGTTTCCGGCCTTTATATTTGAAGTATGCTGGTTCGGTACGAGCTTTAGACCTATTAATAATTTATTCTGCAGCGAAAAATTATTGTTGTTTTTGGGTCTCTTAATAATTTTTTATTAATTATTAAAAGTTTTTGCTTAAATGGAACAGGAAAAATTTAGAGACAACCGCCATAGCTTTTCTTATAGATCCATTTCGGAAGTTGCTAACTTCACTCATCAGAGAAATTTTGGCACGCATTGCTAACTATTGAGCTAACAATACGCTGGGTTGTTTGCCTTCTAAACACCCTGTTCAATTAACTTTTACCAATTCATGAACCAACAACGCCATCCGGCGGTGAGATTGGATCATGATGGATTTATTACAACTTTGTTTTGGTATCACAGTATTGCCAACCATGTGCTCTTGGTTTTTTGATATTGAGATTTTACACAAACAACAAGCTTGTGTTTCCGCCCTTTATATTTAAAGTATGCTGGTTCGGTACGAGCTTTAGACCTATTAATAATTTTTTCTGCAGCGAAAAATTATTTTTGTTTTTGGGTTTCTTAATAATTTTTTACTAATTATTAAAAGTTTTTGTTGAATTGAACAGCAAGCAATGCGTGTAAAAATTTCTCTGATGAGTAAAGTTAGCAACTTCCGAAATGGATCTATGAATTTTTCCTGTTCAATTCACCAAAAACTTTTAATAATTAATAAAAAATAGGTCTAAAGCTCGTACCGAACCAGGTTATTACTTTGTAAATTTTATGTAAATACATTAGCTTTAACTAGTTTTAATCCATTATTTATAAATACTTATATTAGTGTCACGAGTTGGCAATAAAATATGGATGTATATTGTAAATAGTACCCCTTTTGTAAATAATCTGTGAATTATAACTGTTCTCACTGCATTCCAAATAACAGTTTTTTTATTTTGTATATAACAATAAAATATGAATATTGAAAATAGTAACCCTTTTGTAAATAATCCTTCAAAACTAAATGTTAAAAAAAGATGCATTGTTAATAAATTTAAGTTTTATTACATTGCAATTAACAGATTTTTACTTTGTAAATACATAACAATAAAATATGAATATTGCAAATAGTAACCCTTTTGTAAATAAACTTATTAATGATATTTAATTTTAAATCTTGTAATTATTGTCTTCCATTGTAAAAACATAATACAATTTTCGCAATGTTTTTAATCCAAAATAAACCAAAAATATATGTGGAGCACCCTGTATCAGCAGCTTTTCACCACATCATATTTTGACATTTCATTTGCTTTGTATTCTGTTGTTTTTGTATCCTTACAGTTAGAAAAACCGAACAATTTTGTCATTCGCTTTTGTACATTGAATTTGATTAGCACGCGCTAACACTCAAAGCTAAAGTTTTATCTTATTGTATAATCGAATTGGTTTATAAAAAGTAAAGTTCATTTAATATTCTAAACAAACTCTTTTATTTGTGCGTGGCGGTATTTAAGGAGTTCAGCAAGGTAAGGAACCGGCAATTTAAAGTGGCACCAAAACCTTCGCGCCACACTGGTGACCCCGACGAACAACAACAACAAACAGTTACACGCACGGAGCCCCACCGAAGTACCGCTTAGAGTCCCGCTATAAAATCAAGCGATTTCATAAAAATTTTCACCATCGAAAATGCCTGGAGACAGCGGCATTGGTACACCGCCAACGCAACAGCAACAACAAAACAACGAAGCAGCAATGACAAATGAAAGACAGGCATCTGCCATCTACGCCCGCCTACCTATTCCCGCGATGTCTAGCTCCAATATAGAGGCATGGTTCACGACCATGGACTTTTGGTTTACGGCCTCTGGAATATCATCAGACAAACAAAAAGCAGCAACCGTTTTGGCAGCGTTGGATCCTTCGGTAATTAGTCAGCTTTCCCAAGTCATTGCCGAAATGCCGCAAACTGACAAATTCGCATACGTCAAGGCAAAAATTATTGAACATTTCGCAGACAGTGAGCAAAGGCGTTTGAATAGGTTGCTATCGGAGCTACCTTTGGGCGATCGAAAACCTTCGGAGTTGTACTTCGAAATGAAACGAGTTGCTGGCACCACCTTGGGAGAAGCTGCGCTTAAGGGACTTTGGACAAAGCGCTTACCTGAGTACGCTCAACCTGTTATCGCAGCCTCGTCTGGCACCGCAGCAGAGTACACAAAAATAGCAGACTCAATCATCGATGCAATAACACCTCATCAAGTAGCACAAGTGCGATCCGAATCAGCAGAAATCAATCAACTTCGCTCAGCCATCGAAGATTTGTCCAAACGTTTCGACCGATTGCATACACAGCCACACTCCCGTTCACGCCCTCGCTCACGCGTTCGCCCAACAAGTTCAACGCATGATAACACGAACAATGCAAATCGACAGCAGCAGTCACGTAACAGAAGCGCATCATCAACTTCTACAGAGTGCTGGTATCACCAGAAATATGGTTCCGAAGCCCGAAAATGCCGCAGCCCCTGCCGACGTCGGCAGCGCACAGTTCAAGCAATTACTACAGACACGCAGAATTGACTAGAGATGCAGGCGGCGACATCAAGCGGAAATGCCGTCACCGAATACTCAGTTTTTCGCCTCCAGGTAAGAGACAAAACATCAAATACCAATTTTCTTATTGATACGGGAGCAGATGTGTCTGTTCTTCCGCTAACAACATTATCGTACGACATACGCCCAACCGCCACAAAATTGTTCGCAGCAAACGGTGCTAGCATAAAAGTTATAGGGGAGAAACGCGTTAAATTAGACCTTGGCCTCCGCCGCGATTTTATTTGGTCATTTTTGGTAGCGGACGTCACACAACCTATCATCGGTGCTGACTTCATCAAGTTTTATGATTTACTTATCGATATGCGACGTAACAAAATTGTCGATAACTTGACTTCCCTATCTACTTCCCTTGGAGAACCAAAAAAGTGCACAGCAGCAATAATAAAAACATTTACCGAAGAAAACCAATTCGCCGACATACTAGCACAATTTCCATCGGTCACAAAGTTAGCACCGTACGGATCGACAACGACATCAAGTGTATTTCACCGCATAGAAACCACAGGTCAGCCAGTATTTTCGAGACCACGACGTCTTTCGCCCGAGAAGTTGCAAGCTGCTAAAGCCGAGTTTGATTTTTTACTGAAAACCGGAATTTGTCGTCCATCTAGCAGCAACTGGTCGAGTCCACTGCACATGGTAAAAAAGACCGATGGAACATGGAGACCGTGCGGCGACTATAGAGCGCTCAACGCACACACAGTCCCGGATCGCTACCCATTGCCTTACTTAACAGATTTCACCAACATTTTGCAAGGTAAGAAAGTATTTTCTAAAATAGACCTGCAAAAAGCCTTTCACCAAGTGCCCATCCATCCCGACGACATCCCAAAAACGGCAATAACAACACCGTTCGGATTATACGAATTTCAATTCATGACCTTCGGCCTGTGCAACGCTGCACAAACCTTTCAGCGCCTTATAGACGAAGTCCTACGGGGTCTTAACTTTGTTTTTCCGTACATTGACGATATTTGTGTTGCATCGGAGTCGATCGAGCAACATCGAGAGCACTTACGTACAGTATTTCAACGCTTATGCGAAAATAATCTATCTGTAAATTTTTCGAAATGCGAGTTTGGTAAATCTGAGATAAAATTTCTAGGCCACCTCGTGGATGCCCAAGGCATCAAACCGTTGCCAGAAAAGGTTTCATCATTAATGGATTTTCCCAAACCAACAGTGGCTAAGTGCTCAAAACGTTTCATAGCCATGTTGAACTTTTACAGGAAATTTTTGCCACACGCCGTCGATTACCAAAAAGACCTACAAACGCTTATTACTGGAAATAAGAAGAATGATCTCACGCCGATTACTTGGACATCAGAAGCCGAATCAGCCTTCAAACGTTGTAAAGAAGAGCTGGCAAATGCGACTCTGCTTTTTCACCCCTCCGCCGACGCCGAATTGTCTTTGCACATCGACGCATCAGACTTCGCAGTCGGCGCCGCGCTACATCAGGTTGTCAACGGTGAGTATCAGCCACTCGCATTTTATTCAAAGAAGTTGACGCCACCGCAGTGCAAATACTCGACTTACGACAGAGAGTTAACAGCGATGTACCAGGCAGTTGCACATTTTCGGTACATGATCGAAGGAAGAAAATGTCATATTCTCACTGACCATCGTCCACTAACATTCGCATTCGCTCAAAAGTTGGAGAAAACCGCCCCTCGCCGAGCACGACAACTCGATTTCATCGCACAATTCACGACCGACATCCGACACATAAAGGGAGAAGCCAACGTTGCAGCAGATTTGTTCTCTCGTATACAATCATTACACGACACTATCGACTACAAAAGCGTCGCGGAAGAGCAGAAAAACGACGATGAGCTTAGAAGCATTTTACAGTCTAATGCAAATACAAAAAATTCACTCATCCTCAAGCCTTTCGCGCTCCCAGGAATGGATATCCAATTGATATGTGACACCAGCACATCGCGTGTACGCCCATACATCCCGAAAAAGTTTCGATCGCAAATACTTAGAAAATTTCACGGCCTGTCACATCCCGGCATTCGTGTAACAACCAAATTAATTACAACTCGATTTGTTTGGAAAGGTGTCAAAAGGAATATCGCCAGTTTTGTACGCAGCTGTGAGGCATGCCAACGTTCAAAGGTTCTGCGACATACGCGATCAGCTCCTGAGCGATACGAACCACCGCAGGAAAGATTTTCGCACATAAATATAGACATCGTTGGTCCATTTCCATTATGCGATCGCTACACCAGATGGCCGGAGGCAGTACCCATAGCTGATATGACAGCCGAAACTATCGCTAAAGCTTTAACTACGCACTGGATTTCTCGATTTGGAGTACCACAATACATCACATCTGACAGAGGCAGACAATTCGAGTCCTCCATTTTCAAGGAGCTTATTACGACGATTGGAGCGAACCACCTCCGTACTACTTCGTATCACCCCCAATCTAACGGGCTAATAGAAAGGTGGCATAGAACCTTCAAAGCTGCCATCCTCTGTCACAACCCTGAAAAATGGACACATTTTCTACCGACCATACTACTTGGCCTGAGAGTTGCTTTCAAACCCGATATCGGTGCCTCGCCAGCAGAACTCGTATATGGAACCACATTAAGAATCCCAGGTGAATTTTTTCAAGCCACAAAGTCTTCCGAGCCGACAAGTGAATCAGTTGCTAAATTTAGAGAAGCAATGGAGAAGATACGACCAACAGAAACAGCACATCACTCGCCACCAACAACGTTTGTCTCGCCGAAACTGCTGACAGCAACACATGTCTTCATCAGAAACGACTCGATTCATCCCTCGTTAACGCACCCTTACGATGGTCCCTACGCCGTAACACGCAGAGGTTCAAAATACTTCACAGTTACCATCAAAGGTCGCTCATCTAATATCAGCATCGACAGACTCAAACCTGCCTTCATAACACACACCGATCTTGAAACGCCAACTCCTTCCACGAGAAATCCTCAAGAACCTCTCGAAACTAGTACGGATCTAACACAAAACCACTCTCAAGAAAATCTCGAAAAGTCTTCACCTACAGAAGGGCACACTCCGCAACAAAATATCGAAGCATCGAATCATCCGATACCAATTGAAGATAACGACAAACAAGTTCCGACGAAAACCACCCGTCTTGGTCGCAGAGTCATCCTTCCTCAACGATACAGGTAGCTTTCGTCTAGTGGGGGAGTACTGTGGAGCACCCTGTATCAGCAGCTTTTCACCACATCATATTTTGACATTTCATTTGCTTTGTATTCTGTTGTTTTTGTATCCTTACAGTTAGAAAAACCGAACAATTTTGTCATTCGCTTTTGTACATTGAATTTGATTAGCACGCGCTAACACTCAAAGCTAAAGTTTTATCTTATTGTATAATCGAATTGGTTTATAAAAAGTAAAGTTCATTTAATATTCTAAACAAACTCTTTTATTTGTGCGTGGCGGTATTTAAGGAGTTCAGCAAGGTAAGGAACCGGCAATTTAAAGTGGCACCAAAACCTTCGCGCCACATATATTACTAAATACTTAGTATCATATCCTTTTCTAATCTATATTAATGTTTATAAAGCTTACCAATGTAAATAAATACTAGCTGTTATAGCCTCATGGCATTCTCAACAAACTTTTATAAACTTTGAGTCAAAATCTGCCAACTGTGCAAACGTTTTTTCGATGTGCGTGCTTTTTTTGCGCAATAATTTTTTTTCGGTTAACCATCAAAAAAAAAAGACCCCTATTTTTTTATTTTTCGAAATTCGAATTATTTTCTAAGTTATGGGTATTCGAAATTTTTCGAAGGTCTTTGGATTTTATTTATTTACTCGCAATCGGTTTAACCGATTTTGCTCATATTTGGTACAGTTAAAGAAGATGAATAAGTCTCCTCAAAAAATTTTTTTTTTTAAATAAATAATTAAAAAAAAAAAATTATTAGCCATTGTTTTAAACAACTAAAAAAAAAAAAACTTCTCAATCGCTTTCAATTGTGTTACTAGTCTTATTTTATTGTGTAATTCATAACAAAAAATAATCTAAAAAAAAAAAGGCGTAATTTACCATACAACGAAAGTTACAGGAATTTTTCTGCACGCGCATCGTATTTTTCGTATGTAATGGTCATGCGTCGTCGCTACCATGCCCTATGCTGGCCTTACAAGCGCATCAAAATCCATGTTTTTCATGCGGATAGCTTTAGGTAGGTGTCATGTCGAGTGCGAAAACCCCAAAATGTATGTATGTATGTATTTATAACAAAAATATTTTTTATAAAAAAAATACTATAGTAACTGCAAATGATAATTGCTAAGTACTGTTGCTGACTAAATCTTTTTTAAAAGAACTCTATTGATGAAAGCCATTAGTATGAGTCGACCCCTTCTTTTTCTGGTTTGCATTCAGGCTAGTATGCGTTAACGCCATTGTTGAGAGGCCAATATGATTGTGGTTGGATAGTAGGTAGGTACTTATTTCGAAGGATGCTCATTTAGGACAGAGTTCTGTTAATGGAGATGCATAGAGCTGCATCCGCATTTCCGTTTTTTTGTTAATAGAGCGTTACCTACTTTTAAAAAGTTAGCTAAGTTCGACCTTGGATAAAGGATATTTAAAAGCGTTGTTATACTAAAATTTTTTAGTACAAATAAGTAGAGCACCAGACGAAGTACAATATGCCGAGAGCTAATTCCTGTTGTAATCCTCTTAATAAAAAAAACCACAAATGTGTAACGAAGAATATTGCACCAGTGAGTGTAAATTGTAATGCTAAATTTGCTGATTTTGTTGGACAGTTCATGTGCAGATCATGTCGAGTCCATATCTATCGAATGCCTATGGACAATTTTCAAGAATCCTTGCAACGTATAAGGGCAGGAGAAAACAAAACGGAAAAAGAAGTCGCAACAAGAGAATATTCCGAAAGTGACAGCGACGATGAGAGCCTTGAAGGGAATGACGCAAATTTGCAAAATCCACAAAGTTCTTCAAGTAAAAAGCGGCCTTCTACAGATTTGGTTAACTCTGCTGAGGCAAGTTGGACAAAGGATCTTAGAAAATCTTTAGACGAAAAAAGTTCCCGTAACGAAAAAATTGGACTTTTGACTACGGTTCCTTTAGAATGGAATATTCACAAGATGATGAACGATCTTGGTGTCACCCGAAGGATGGCATTGAATGCTAGAAAATTACGTTTGAGCTGCGGATACGGATCTCAACCTATTCCAAAAGTTGGCCGGAAGTTGCCAACAAATATATTAGAAAAAATTGATCAATTCTACTATTCGGAGGATAATTGCCGAATAATGCCAGGGAGAAAGGACTACATATCTATTGTAAGAAATGGTGAGCGAATCCAGGTGCAGAAAAGATTACTTCTGCTTAATCTTACACAAGAATTACCAAGAAAAGTATCCAGAATTTCAAGTGTCATTGTCATCATTTGTACGACGTCGACCTCGTGAATGCATCTTAGCAGGACCGTCGGGAACACATAATGTGTGCGTGTGTAAAATACACGAAAATATGAGGTTAAAATTCGTTGGCATCAAACAAGAACTACAAAAGAAAGGTTTCAGATTTGATACAAAATATCGTGATTCTTTTAAAGAGATGCTCTGCGAGACTGCTGAACCAGATTGCCATTTTTCAAATTGTGGCTCCTGTCCCGGACCCATTGTGATTTTCAACAACCTCAAGCGCATATTAGAAGCCAATAATGTGTCATTGATAGAGTTCAAACAATGGTCAAGCACCGATAGGTTCGTTTTTTATCACTAAATTTGTGTTTATTAGTTTATTTCTCTAAATCACTATTAAAACTTTTAATTTTGGCAGGTGTGAATTAATGCTTCGATCTTTGCCTACAGAAGAATTTCTTAAGGTCCTCATAGATGATCTGCCTGCAGTTGTGAAACATGATTTTTTAACCAAGGTCCAAAATGATTATTTCGCTCACACGAAAACTTCACTAAAGAAGGGAGAGTTTTTAATTGCATTGGATTTTTCTGAAAACTATACTTGCCAAGTACAGGATGCCATACAATCCCAACATTGGGCGAATGTGCAGGCTACAATACATCCATTCGTTATATACTTCCGGGAAAATAATATGCTCAAAAACATTAACTTCGTAGTTATTTCTGATCACCTACTTCACGATGCAAATGCAGTGCATTATTTCAACACAAAATTGATCACTCAATTAAAAACAAAATTTGGACCACAAAATATTAAAAAAATATATTATTTCTCTGATGGCGCTGCCTCGCAATATAAGAATAAGTATAATTTGATTAATTTAACCAAACATAAAGAAGATTTCGGTGTCGAGGCAGAATGGAATTTTTTCGCTACCTCGCATGGTAAAGGTGCATGTGATGGAATTGGCGTCACCGTTAAAAGACATGCCCACAGGTCGGCTTTACAAACCAGGTATATAACAACACCAAAACTCTTATACGAATGGGCAATAACGTTTTTTAAAAAAATTGAGTTTAGCTACTCCACAACAGAAGAGCACAATGCGCATAAAAATATCCTGGAATCAAGATACCGACTGGCGAAAACGGTGAAAAACACCCGATCATACCATTGTTTTTTTCCACTAAGTGGATCACTAGCATGTAAACTATATTCAAGTTCAGCCAAATTTGTAAAAGAAAGTGTTTTTAAAAAGAGGCTTAATAAAAATTAGTTTAAGTTTTCATGAAAAATATGTACGAAATATAAAACATAAGAAATTAAAACAAAACAAATAGCGCTTACTAATTTTTTGTAAGTAGGTATTGTCAGGTATTATTAAAAAAACTGAGATCACCATCGCTATACTATGTAATTAACGTCAATCCGTGACATTCCTGCATTCCCATCAATAGAACTCTGTCCTAAATGAGCATCCTTCGAAATAAGTACCTACCTACTATCCAACCACAATCATATTGGCCTCTAAACAATGGCGTTAACGCATACTAGCCTGAATGCAAACCAGAAAAAGAAGGGGTCGACTCATACTAATGGCTTTCATCAATAGAGTTCTTTTAAAAAAAGATTTAGTCAGCAACAGTACTTAGCAATTATCATTTGCAGTTACTATAGTATTTTTTTTATAAAAAATATTTTTGTTATAAATACATACATATATACATTTTGGGGTTTTCGCACTCGACATGACACCTACCTAAAGCTATCCGCATGAAAAACATGGATTTTGATGCGCTTGTAAGGCCAGCATAGGGCATGGTAGCGACGACGCATGACCATTACATACGAAAAATACGATGCGCGTGCAGAAAAATGCCTGTAACTTTCGTTGTATGGTAAATTACGCCTTTTTTTTTTAGATTATTTTTTGTTATGAATTACACAATAAAATAAGACTAGTAACACAATTGAAAGCGATTGAGAAGTTTTTTTTTTTTTAGTTGTTTAAAACAATGGCTAATATTTTTTTTTTTTTAATTATATATTTAAAAAAAAAAATGTTTTGAGGAGACTTATTCATCCTCTTTAACTGTACCAAATATGAGCAAAATCGGTTAAACCGATTGCGAGTAAATAAATAAAATCCAAAGGCCTTCGAAAAATTTCGAATACCCATAACTTAGAAAATAATTCGAATTTCGAAAAATAAAAAAATAGAGGTCTTTTTTTTTTTTGATGGTTAACCGAAAAAAAATTATTGCGCAAAAAAAGTACGCACATCGAAAAAACGTTTGCACAGTTGGCAGATTTTGACTCTTTAACAATGCAAATTAGGTTTAGTCTAATTAATAATCGAAAAACGCAATCTAACTAAAAAATGTTGTAATAAAGCTTTAATATTAATAGTTAGTGCTAAAATAAAATACTATTTATTATTTATAACAAGCATAATTATTAACAATTTGTTGTTGTTTACTTTTTCCTCAAACACTATTAAAATTTGTAAAATATTGAAAAATTTAGTTTTAATCAGACCTGTTAATAATTCTAATGATTACCGGTTTGATTGATTACTTTTTGGAAAAGCATAGCAATGATTGATTACCCATTGTTTACGGGTTTTAATGATTATTCTAAAAAACAAAACAAAAACAAACATGATTTTTTATGATTTAGAAAAAAAATCAAAAATAATCAAAAGTAATCAAAAAAAATATTTTTGATTACTTAATGGATGGTTCCGATCGGTTTGGTTAATAATGTTTATTTTTCAGCTTTTCCGATCTATTTTGGTTGAGTGCAAATAAAACGATCGTCTGGTCGCCTAATAAATTTCTTCTCCTCACAACCTTTTAAATATAAGTTAAACACCGCAAAAAACTACATACATAAACTACTGACCATCAGCAATCAATGTTTTCATGATGGCAATATAAAAAAAATTAAAACGAAGCTAATAAATAATAATTATCCTTACCAGCTAATATGCAATCTTATTGACCAAAAGAAAAGAGAAATCACAAATACAAATAAAAGCAATTCGAAAGAATCTACAAAAGAGACAAAACAATATTTCAGTGTGACTTACATTCCCAGGCTCACAGATATATATCTAGCACAGCATATAACAAAAAATCAAAAAGTAACCCTTGCTTACAAATCAAATCACACTCTAGCAACACTATTCACGAAAACAAAAAGCGCGATCGACATACAACAACAAAGCAACGTGGTATACCAAATAGAATGCAAGGGAAACGAAACTGAAAACTGCAACAAAATATACGTTGGCACAACGAAGCGGACGTTGGGCACGCGACTAGCAGAGCACGCAGCTGACATAAACAAACAAAAGCACAACACTGCCTTATCACGACACGCAGTAGACAACAAACATAAAGTAGACTTCGCAACAATAAAAATAATAGATAAAGAGAGGACAGAAAGAACAAGATACACACTGGAGAGTCTAAGAATAATGCAAAATAGGGAAAAAACAATCAACAAAAAAGAAGATACACAAGACATAGCCGCGACTTACGTTTTATGCTTATGATAGTTAGTTTTAGTATGACAAGTATACCATACTGCAATGGTAACAATATTTCGTTTAGGTTAAACAAAATCTATTCAGTCATAACAACGTAAGTTTTTGTAAAACAACAACCCTTGTAAAATTTAAAATCATTAATTGTGCAATATTTATGTAACATGTGTTTAAGTTGTGTCTTTTCTAATGCTGTTTTTGTTTTTTTGGTAATTGTTATAAATATAGTACGCCCCTGAAGAAGATAAGGAGATTATCGAAACGTTGGGCAAAATTGTGAAATAAATCGTTTTTATTTGCACTCAACCAAAATACATCGGAAATTCTGAAAAATAAACATTTTTGATTATTTTTGATTGTTTTTGATAATTTGATTACTTTTGATTATTTCTGATTGTTTTGATTATTTTTTGTATTGTTTGATAGATGGAATTATGCATAAAGTTCGTTTTTGTACAAATTTTACAGTTTTTTTTTCAGTTTTAGAAAACATTGAAATTGTAGTGTACTATATTCAAAGTAAGTAGATATATATGTAAGAAAATAAAAGATAAATAAAAACACTCTGTGAAAACTGTGTCGCTGAACCATTATATCAAACCGATACGTATCGTCGGTCGCAAACACTTAACTTCGAAAATGTCGCAAGCATTCCTTTTAGACTACATAAAAATACTCAGCAAAAAGACTAAAAAATATCAAAAAATAATCACAAAAAATAAAAAATTATCAAAACAAATCAAAAAAATCAAAAGTAATCAAAAACAATCAAAAAATTTTATTTTGATTACTTTTGATTAGTTTTGATTTTTTTTGATTATTTTTGATTATTTTTGATTTTTTCTAATTCTAATCAATTAGTAATTGGAAATTTCTGAAAACAATTAAAATAATCATTAATGATTGAAAAAGCTATTCAATCAATTGAGTACTCAATTCTAATGGGAATTTAACAGGTCTGGTTTTAATACGTATTATTCCAATGTATGTATTATAAAATAATTTCAATAAAATATACAAATATTTAATAAAAATTATGAATTTTTGTGCAATTTATTTGGAAAAAATTGTGTAGGTATCTTCATTTGACAATAACCACTTCAACTGGTGTTTCATTAACCAATTCAGCCAATAAACTTAACCATTGTTAGCCACTTTGATAAACAATTTAACAGATAATATTTCCCATATGTTAGCCAAAACAAAAACCAACTGAACGAATATTTCGGCCCACTATTTAGCCAAAACAAAACCGATTTAAAAACTATTTTCAACTAGGTGTTAACCAAAACATTAACTGGTTTTGGAAAGGGAAATTTTTTAATACTGGAAGTATTTAAAAGTACAGCTATAGTTTCTGTTAATGGGAGAATTCGATAAGTGTAAGGGAGATGCGAAGTAACACATATGGTTAAAATCTTCACGCCGACTGAACAAAAATAGCCACTATAGACCATATGAGAAATTAATGAAACCCACTATATAGCTACATTGGTAACCGGTATGTGGTTTGTAGGGATGAAACCACCCTACAAACCAGATACTGGTCGGCTATGTGGGTTAAAACTTGGTTTCATTAATTTTTCAAACGGTGAAAAAAGTGGCTAATTTTGTTCAGGCCGTGTGAAGATTTTAACCACAACTGTTTTCCAAATTTCCAGCCTTTAAAAATTTCTCTTTCAAAAACTGGCTATTGTTTTGGCTAACAAGTAATTGATAATATGCTATGAAATGGTTTGTGTTTTGGATATACTGTGGTGAAAATAGGGTCTATGAAATAACTCCCACGAAATAAGTTCCACTTTTAAAAACGAAATAAGTCTCACCAAAAATTGCTTAAAAAAAATGAAATAACTGCTACGAAATAAGTCCCACTTTTGAAAACGAAATAAGTCCCACCAAAATGAAATGATTTAAAAATTTACTTGAAATGAAATATGTAACTCCCACTCAAAATAAAATAACTCCCCCTTGAATAATATATTTCTTAAATGAAATAAGTCCCACTTTCATAAACGAAATAAGTCCCACTTTTAAAGAAGTATTTGGCTCTTCGAAAAAAAAAACATACGTCGAATAATATGAATAATCAAAGCAGAGAAATAATAAAGAAAAATCGTATGCAAGCTTGCAGAAGGCTTTTTAATGGAATGAATATTACGAATTTTTATAGAGTTCCAGAATTTATTATTAATTCTTTTTTCGGTCAAGGAACGTATAGAGAACGCCTACTAGTAACAGCGTTTGGATTCGTAAATGGATTAAGTACAGATCAATTGTTCTTATTATTAAGATGGAAACCGTTTCGGAAGGACCATCATTAAAATTATCGACCTTTGGCTTGAAGATCCAGCGCATGGTAGGCGGTATTATAGTTTTAACGTGGCATTGGGATTAGTTGTATTTTGTAATGTAAATTAGAAAACATGGAACACGAATTCCAAAAGTAATAAAATCTGAAATATTTGATTTACTTGCGACCATGGCGAAATAAATAAGGTGAACGCACGGCGAAAAGCGAAAAACCCCTCATGTGTTTGCTTTTGTTTTTGGTAATGAGTTTGTCAAATCCAGGGTGACATTTTGATTTTTGGGTCATAAGCGTAGAAAGAAACGGGGGTGAGACGGGCCTACTCCCCCACCACACAGTCAACTAATGTTAGCTTTACCCTAGCCCGTTAAATATTAGATTTTAAAATTTGAACCAAAAACAAATAGTATAAAAAGAATTTTAAGCCGTCCAGCAAGCAAAATCAGCTAAACTTTTCATAGGCGATGGCATACAGAATAATGTTTCAAAAGCTAGCTTTGGTTTTCTTGAGTAATCAACTTAAACATGTCTGTGGAACAAGGAATAAAAGCCACAATCAAGTGAAAACGAGTTTGAGTTGTCACCAGTATTAAACATAAATGTCATAGAATTTCTGAAAATATAAAAGTTTTATGTACCACAAATAAAACCACTAAAGTCTGTTTTTGAACTTGCATACAACAACAACTCTTATTTTGTAATATCAGCTGAAGTAAATTATGGTTTACGTCTTTTGTAAGGCTGGCTAGAAAAGTAGGTAAAGTCATAAATGAAATTTGGAAAAAATAAACGGGGTTTTTCTGGGCTTAATGACTATGGATACTTAAAAAATTCTACAAAAACTGAGTTAATTTATTATTTGGACAAAGTTATAAATGGTTTTAAGTTCTTAAGTCAGTTTAAATTGTTATAACAAGCATGAGTTCAAAATATAACATTACATTCTTGATTTAAACATACATTTCACATTATAGACCGGATACACCACAACTATAATACAACACAAAACAAATCAAAATGTATTATATTACTTGGGTTTAAACATATTGCCCCTGTTGTTCGAAAGACTCCTACGCCCATAGTCTTTTGTTTTGTTTACAAATAGAATTAGTTTTTTCATTTCTTTGTTTCAAAAATTTGTTTGCAAATATATAGAACTGGGACGTTTTTACTCGCACTCTTCTCATCCCGCCTCGATTATCCACATGAACATGGCCTATAATTAAAATTGAATTTAATTGAAAATTGGTATAGCAAAATTTTCATTTTTCAAATGTAAACAAAAAATAATATATGACAGTAAAATGACGGCGAAAAAAAACTTTTAATCAGCTGATCATTTTCCGCCACCTTACTCAATTCGCCTTGCTTGCGACTTATACCAGAGTTGTTAAAGAATGCATTCCTTTCGGAATAAGTCTTTCTTGGATTGAAAAAATCAATAAGGACTGCAAATTTGCATTCCAAAAAATGGAATAAAGGCTGCAATCCGACATTGTTATTCACTAAATGGGAATGCACATGATTTCAACTAAAATAAGGACACATCCTAAGTACTAGTACACACATCTTAAGAACTACTACTACAAATACATACATACATACACTCTAAACTTTTTATTGTAATTTTACGACGATAATCGCTGGCAACAGGTTACCGACTGTTTTTGTCTAAATTTACGCAAGTTAATATAGGTCATTTTTTGTTGAATTTTAATTAAGAAAACGTGTAACTCAACTGTCAACGCCTTTTGGTCGCTCTCTCTCTTTATTAAATAATTGAACACATTACTGCTTGAATTTAGCTACCGAAAATGTTTAATTTATGGGTAGGGTATAGGGTGAAAATTAGTTAATTTTTTTATTGAAATAGTAGTACACAAATCAATGCAAATTCATACAATAACAGAAAAAAGTTAATACAATATACATATGGACATTAGGGCGATTTATTAAAAAAAAAAACCAACTAAAATAATAAAATTAAAATTAATCAACCTTATGTACGTACATCTTATAAAATGTAGGTAAACTATATTTTATAATCGTATAAAAAGTTTTATTGAATTCAGAAATGTGGAATTTTTCAGACCAGCGGTTTTATTTCCTACTACTAGCAAGAATGAATGTAAAAAGAATAATGTTTAGTGTAATCAACAAAATTATCTTTGTTACGGCAAAAACGATATTTCTAAAAAAGATTCCTATTAGTAGCAACAAAGGGTTTGGTCCGGAAAACTCCTCAATATATTGATTTTAGCCTCTCTCGACTGGACTAAAATAAAATGAATATAAATTTAAATTATACATGTAATGAAAAGAGTAAATATAAGTTTTATGCGATGTAAAAATCACTTTTAATTATAATTTAATTTCGTTGTTTAAGTTCATAAATTTTAGTTAAGTATTTTAATTTCACAATTTTAGCAAAATAGGTAGTTTGGTTTAATATAATTTGAAATGGAATATGTAGTTTAGTCTACTTGTATTTAACACGGTTCAACGTATGTTACAACTTTCGATTACCAACGGCGCGCAAATCAACTTTTTGACTGACTCTGCTTGGTCAACTGGTACTTGAAACGACTGTCAACTGCTTGTACAACGGGATTAAGTGGTTGTTGTTGACTACTGTGTTTGGCGACGGTTAATAGCTGATGACCACTGTTTACATTCGGCCATCCTGTACATCGTCATCTGACCCAGATGACATTAATTCTTCAGCGTTACAAACATATCGCCACAATTTCATATTGTCCGCAGATGTTGATGTTTCAAACGGACCTTCACAATTTTCGGAATTTTTTACATCATATCGGTCGTTCCGTTTGACCTTTGTGACAACGTAGGGTCCAAGAAATTCGCTCGCTAATTTTTTGCCAGCTATAAATTGCGTACGTTTGATTGCTACCACGTCATTTACCTTATACGTAGGTGCATTCTTTCGTTTCTTATCGTAATTTTTCTTATATTGCGATTGGGCTTTAAAAATCTGCTGCTTTACATCACGGCGCAAATTTTGACGTGCATCTTCAAATCCATCGATCAGCTCATTGCGTAATATATCAAGCACGCTGTTACTAACATCACCCCTCATCTTTACTCCGAACATGATTTCGAATGGCGAACGTTTTGTGGATGTGTGCACATGCGAATTAATGGCTTTCTGTACTAGCACGACGTATTTGTAACACTTTGCAGGCTTATCAGTTGATAATTTTGACAACACTTGCAGAACAGACCGGTTGACGCGTTCAACCTGGCCATTCCCACGCGCGACACCTGTGGTGATAGCGACATGGGTGATTCCATTTGTTTTACAAAAATCGTTGAACTTATTGGAGGTAAATGCCGAACCTTTATCGCTGATTATTCGTGTTGGATTGCCAAATACGTTTGACCATTCATTCATCCTGCGTTCTACCTCTTCAGCATTCGTCGTCTTTGTTGGAAAAAGCCACGTAAATTTGAAAAATGCATCCACCAGTACCAGGATGTATTTGTATTGCTTTGCTGTGGCATCCATTGGCCCAAGGTGGTCTACATGCAGCGTTTCGAGCGGTTGATCCCCTTTGTCAATGCAATTCAGTAAGCCTTCTTTTTTACCAAGTTTTTTATTGTGTATTATGCATTTTACACAATTGTCTATGCAACGTCTCACTTTATTTTGCAAATGTGGTATAAAATAGTTTTGCTGTATCGCGTGCATTGTTTTTTGCTCAGCGAAATAACCAACTTTGTGTGCACCACGAATTATATCACCTTCTAAAGTTCTGGGGAACACTAATAAATCGTTTCCATCTACTGCTTTAAATAATAAATCTCCTTTTATTATGTAGTTTTGGTATTGTTTAGTTTTTAGTATTTCACGCACTGCTATTAAGTGCTCATCTTCTTGTTGGGCTTTTCTTATACGCGTAGTAACATCTGAAGCTATAACGAATACGTCTGCAACTGGATTTCGACTAAGGCTGTCTACATGCCTCATTCTTGGGGCTATGCGGTGCTCAACTTTAAAATTGAAGTCTTGAAAATTCATGATCCCTTGTGCAACTTCTCTCGGGATATAATTTTTCGACGTTGTGCTTTTAAAGGCGGCACAGTCTGTGATTAACGTAAATTCTACTCTAGTGACGAAACTTTTGCATTGCGAGGTGAGCTGCTTTAACTTCTAACACATAGCTATGTAGCCTAGACTCTTGAGATGTTGCTTTTTTACTCCAGAAGTAGACGGGATGTAGTTCACCCTGGAAAACTTGCATCAAGGCCGCACCAAAACCCGCTTTGGAAGCGTCAGTATGTAACTCTGTTTTGGCACTTCTATCGTACAATTTAAGCACCGGTTCTTCTGCTAGCTTCTTTTTGAGCTCATTAATCGCCGCTAACTCAACTTGGCCTATTTTAAACGTACTATCATTTTTTAGTAAATCGGTAAGTGGGCGTGCTATTATCGAATAACCTTCTACGAACTTTCTAAAAAAGCCGGTCAAACCTAGAAACGATTGCACATCTTTTACGTTCTTGGGTGTTGGAAACTGCTGTACAGCCCTCGCTTTTTCACTACCGAGAAAGTTTATTTTTGTTTGCATAAACGCGCATTATTGCCACTTTATTTTAAGGCCATATTCGGAAGTTTTAATTATCACTTTTTGCAGCTTTTCATGCATTCGTCTGCCGTAACACCGAAGACTATTATATCGTCCATATAAAGTTCCATCACACCTTCATTCACCAGATTTTGAAAAATGTTGTTTATATAACGTATAAAGACGGCTGGCGAATTACAAAAACCAAAAGGTGCATAATTAAATTCGAATACGCCTTCTTTGGTAACGAAAGCGGTATATTTTTTTGCAGTTTCTTTAATTGGGACATGGAAAAACCCATTTTCCAGATCCATTACACAAAAATATTTAGCGTTTTGTAATTTTTCTAACACATCATCTATTATTGGCAGTGGAAAACAGTCTTTTAGTACCATTGAGTTTAGTTTTCTAAAATCAATACAAACGCGATATGACCCATCCTTTTTTTTCACCACTACCACTCTACTTGCAAATTCCGACGTGGATTGCCTAACAATACCTTGTTCAAGCCACTGACCAACTTGCATTCTCACTGCAGCTTGCTCCTCTAGCGGAAGCCGACTCGGCGATTGACGAAAAGGTCTTATATTGTCTGTAATAATGTCCATCACGACCCGCTTTTATTAGTTTATAAAAATTAATAATTTCGACGATTGCATCTTTAAAACACGCTGGCACTACGAGATCGTGCTCATATGCAGTTATGTTATACACTTTCAGTTCGTTTTCAACGATTTCATCCGTAAGGTTACTGAATTTATACCCGTTTTTATCAAAGACAACCTTGAATCTGTTTAGGAAGTCGAAACCAAGTAAAATGTCAAATTTTATATTTTTATCACATACGACCAAAAAGGTTTGTTCACATTTCAGATCATCAACAACAACATTACAACAACAACTGCCTTCAACTTTATTCGATACGTTACCAAGCCCATAGAGTATTTTGTCGGAATCTTTTAATAAAACGTTTGATAAGAATTTGTTATAAAAACTTTTTCTTACAATTGATACATCAGACCCCGTGTCAACTAACGACTTTGCCTCGGTACCGTTTATTAAAATAGTTTTAAAACGATTACAAACCGATATTATATTAACGGCTTTATTTTGATTTTTAGAAGGACAAACTTTCGCGTGGTGGCCACTTTTATTGCAATTAAAACATTTCACAGGCTTTTTACAAGCTGGCCTTTTATGCTCTGCAGAACCGCAGTTAAAACAATGTTCTTTTTTCAACGTATTATTCTTTGCGACCGGCTGCTCACTTTTAAATGCGTGTTCAAATGTTTCATGACGTTCAATTAATTCTTTAATCGTTTTACAATTGTATAACACAAATTAAAATTTCGGGTTTAACGCGTAACCCATCGACAGCATAGCGGATTACCGATGCATCATCAACCGAACCAAGTGATGCCAACGTTTTTAACACGCAGCACATACTCATGAAAATCTTCGTCACTACGTTTTTTCATTTCTCTCAGTTCTTTATGCAATTCCGCACTTGTATAGTCCTTATGAAATTCATTTATTAATTGTTCACGTAAATTTACATAATTATTGACGCAAACTGACTCTAAAAATAATTGGGCTGTTTTCACCATTTTACCGCGCGCTTGAACATATTTTTGTTTTTCATCTAGCCCATACGCCTCTGCATTGCTGGTATAATTTTGGCAAAGCTGTCTGCTGAAATTTTGACTTTTTTGTTGGTATCGTCTTCGCGTAGCATCTTCAATGTGAGCAACTTTACTAAGTCTCGTATGCTTTCGTCTTTCTCATCTAAGCCGAAATATCCAATGTTCCAATGTCTTCTCTCACAACTGCTGCTTGGCTACCAATTCCTTCGCTATTGTTTTCAACCGCTTCCCCTCCGTTTGCTTCATTTGATGGAAGGTCTTTGTTATCGTGAGTCGCTTTGTTAGCGCGTTCGCTTGTAATTGGTGTTAGTGGCTGCATTTCTCCTACGCCTGCCCTTCCACCTTGACCCGCTGCAAAACGCGTAAAATACGAATGCGTACTGCCATGCATTTTTTTTTTGCTGCACTGCTTGTTGAAGTGTCTGTATTATTCGCAAATAATTTCAACCACGACTACGCGACAACTAACGGTCTTTATCAAGCTGGCTACAATGACAATCTATATATTTTGTAAACGTTCAAGGAATTGATACAAATGTTGTTGTTTTTTTTGTGTTTCCCGCGGAGTACAGTTTATATTTAGTCAAACTCTTTGACGACTAATATAGCAATTTAACCAACTTATGCGCTTTATCACAATTTCGCTTGATGTAAATGATGTGATGAATTTCACAATATTAACAGAAAGTTACTAGAATTTGGCTTTGGTTGAGCCCCCAAATGTAATGAAAAGAGTAAATATAAGATTTATGCGATGTAAAAATCACTTTTAATTATAATTTAATTTCGTTGTTTAAGTTCATAAATTTTAGTTAAGTATTTTAATTTCACAATTTTAGCAAAATAGGTATTTTGGTTTAATATAATTTGAAATGGAATATGTAGTTTAGTCTACTTGTATTTAACACGGTTCAACGTATGTTACAACTTTCGATTACCAACGGCGCGCAAATCAACTTTTTGACTGACTCTGCTTGGTCAACTGGTACTTGAAACGACTGTCAACTGCTTGTACAACGGGATCAACTGAGAGAGTAAAAGGCGACTGGAAATCGTATGATTATAACAACAAACGTAGAACTATTAACCGTCCGTTGTGTGAAGGTTTTTTATACTTTCGTTGTGTGAAATGGCCTGGCCAGGCCACCTATGAGAAAACGTGCTTTGCGTATTGGGTGGTTTGAAAATTATGTCTAAAATCAATTTCAAGTGTGATGGAGATTGAAAAAAAGGAATTGTTAGGCTTCAAAAAAATGTATTATTCAAGTTTCATTCTTTTTCTTATTGTTTTTTACAAGTTATATTGAAAAATTCATTAAAAAAAAAATAAATAAAAATAAACAGAGTTTGAAAATGCTTAACTATTTTCAAGTATTTCAAAATTGCCTGTGCTCGAGTTTGAAAATTATTCAGCAGCTAAAAATAAGCAAAGTAAAAAAAAAATTGTTTTTCATTTTACTTCAGCAGCAAGTTGAACAGAAACGAGCTTCAGCAATCGACAGAAAAAAAAACTAGAGAATTTTGCTGAGGCTTTAAGCTATTAGCTTTTTGTATTCAAGTTTTTTCAGTTTTAATATTTTTCAGTTTTTTCACGGCGGATTTTGTGTTTCGAATTGCTGACTGAAAGATAGTAAAACTAAATTTTTTTTGCTATTTTTCAGCAGCTATTTCAAAATTTCAATGGGAAATACAAATAGTCATACGATGTTCTGATCGTACTGGTGCAATTCCTTCGATTGTTGTATCCCTTTTTGCTATACTTACATCCGAATGTGTATATGGGGTTGGTATCCAAATTTCAGTGAAAACCCACAAAACCTGACTTCACCGCTTTCTAGAGATGCGATGGATGAGGCAGGGAAAATTAGGCGGTGCGGAAATTTAACATATAGGCATCGGTTATCAGGTCGCCGTTTTCATTCTTTTGATTAAATTTTCTTCTTCACGGAAGCGTTCACACACAGTGCGTAGCCCTGAAGGGAGATTCCGTTATTTGCATTGCAATGCAAAGAAATCTTGAAGCGTTTTTTTTTTTGCAGGAGGTTGAAACAACTATCTTATTCGGACTTTTATGTTTTTTTATGCTCTGGGTAGCCATTTCCTAAATATTTCCTCAACATCACCTGTAGACCAGCAGATGTGGTAGAATTTACGTTAGAAAGGGAAGGGCCACATAAAACCTTCTCCTTGCAATGAAATATAATAAAGGGCTTTGATAAATTGTTATTGTAGTTGTTGCGCTACTTCGCCCTGCCTATGTAGTCAGTATCCTTACCCACTAGTGTCATCGAACTCTTCTAACGGAAGTCCTAGAAAGCTAGCAGCTTCGACAGGAGTGGACCAGAGGGAAATGGGTGTAAGAAGAGTAGGCTCTGTTGAGCAGACAAATAGATGTATCGTGTGGGGAAAGGCCGCATGTCGGACAGACATTCGGGGTTCAGTATGAGTATGAGTTTAACCTATTACAATATCCAGAGCGAAGTTGGGCCAGCATCACCCTTGTCTCCCTAGGCAGTTCACGCTCCTCTTCGGCAGCGGGTGGAGTTGTTGCCTGAAGAACGGCGTTCGCTGGGAGAGAGCTGACATAGGAGTTTACCGATTCTGTGTGGATGAGGGTAAGGGCCTGTCGGAGCACCTTAGGATCATACGAGAAAATCAGGTGCTGGATCATCAAAATGTTTGATCTCAGGAATTGCCCGGTCAACATCTCACTGTGCTCTTTTACGCTGAGCGTTTTTGCTTCATTATGGAGATGATGCTCAGGAGACATAAGAAGAGATCCAGTGGCGGTGTTCTGACAGACCTGAAGCCTCGTCTAATGCGTGTCTGCAAGCGCCGGTGACCATATTGGCGTCGCGTAGCTCAGCACCGGCTATGTATGTAGCTAGTAACGTTTCTTTGTCTTTACCCCAAGTGCTGCCAGCTACAGACTTGAGGATTTCGTTACGGCTTTGGACTTTATTGGCAATTGCGGTAACATGAGCGCCGTATTTGAACATTTTATCAAACGTGACCCCTAAGATTTTGGGGTGCGAGACAGTTGGTAGCTTGACGTCTAATTCCATGTTCACCTGCGTTGTTCACGTCATGTAATGAACGATTATTTAACGTAGAAGATATGAAGGGACAAGTAGGCATAACCGTAATTCAAAGGATGCCATAGCCAGTGCAAGAAAATATGATCATCGAACATGGCAACGTCTATTGCGATTACCTCAAAGGAAATATTACTCAATATTTTCTTCATCTGCGCCCACAGGAAAGGAACTCTTGTTTGTTGGTACAGAAATGAACAACCGCAATTTCAGCTAGAAGTTCAACGAAAAATTACTTTTGCCAACAGGTGCCATTTCGTGGCGAATAGCTGACCAGAGATAAAGTTCTATTTTAATGAAAGGCAATGAAAGTCAAAAAAGTAAGCAAGTAAATGATATTTATTTCATATATTTGTGAATAGTTATTTAGTATTGACTCGTACAATATTAAAAGTTTCATTTCAATTTGATAATAGCATTATCTAAGGCCAAATCGTACAATATTTCTTGTTACGTATGCAGATGTATATATCGTCGGCTTAGGTCGCAATGGTGCTAAGTACCATTTTTCAAATTTTACAGGAGAGACAAAGAACAATATAAAAACATAAATTTAAATTAGGGATTTCGGTTTTTTACGTCATGTTACTCAATTTTAGAGTACAATAAGTGGACGCTCATAAAAAAACAAAAATTTTTAATTTTCGCCGAGTTATATCCATTTTTGGGACTTAGCACCTTTTTGCCAGCTACTTTTAATTTTTTTCACTGGACTTAGCACCTTTTCCCAAATCAAAACACCTGCGAGTGAACCAAAGCAATTTTCTGAGTATGAGGGTTCTTAGAGGTTCTTCCGTAGAATTTTTACCTGGTCTTAGATTTCTTATATTAAGCCTAGTTCTACCACAATCCGCGCTTAGAGCTGAAATGACCTATTTTTTGAAGCTCTGTTACTCTGCAATTAGTAGCAATATTTGGATCAAAGTACATTATTCTGAAAGCCTAGGCGTTTCTTTTTATCACACAACAGCGTTTTACTATCGCAGATTCATAGCAGAAAAGCAGGAGTAGATTTTATTGCACAACTTTTGACGAAAATGGACTTTTGCGAAAGTCGACAAGTAAATGTGATTTAGGTTCTTGGAAGTCTGAATATGATAGCCCAAATATTTGTCTTTACTAATCAAGGTCAAGAGTTATGTGTCAGTTACAAAGGAGAAGTGAGGTAGATGATCCCATTTAACACATGCATTCATAGTCGAAATAAAGTAGGTACTTAAGTTTATGTCGGTTTTTATGACATATTGGGCGTTGGAAATTCTGTCAAAAAACCCACGCTAATTTTATTATCTACTATTTTTCGAATATGAATATGCCACATATACTTTAACTTTAAATTTTCAAATTCGCTTGGACTTAGCACCTTTTGCTTTCATTGGTGGACTTAGCACCTTTTCTAATCAATGCAAAAAACGCATTTAAAAACAGAATTGTTATGCAATTCATGATGTAAGTAGTGTATATTAACTGTTTCTAGCATTCTGCATCAAAACCTGAAAAAACCCAAAAGGTGGACTTAGCACCTTTGCGACCTAAGCCGACGATATGTGTATTTTAATTATAATCTTCAAACAATGGTAAATCATCGATAGCTCTATCCAAAAATGTAGCGTTAAGTTTCACTAACAAAATGTTTTCAAGAGTGTCCTCATTAAGGCGGCTTCGGTTGTCGGCCAAAATGAGCTTTAGTGATGAAAACGCGCGCTCAATCGTTACCTGAAATTATGATTAAGAAATGCATTATAAGTAAGTGCATGGTCAACTTTTGAAATTCACAAACATCGTAGTCGCAGAGCTGAAGTTTTTGAACAGGTCGTATAAAATATTATAAAGTAACAAGTGACAAACCGTTCAAAAGCTCAAGTGTCAATGAATAAAGTAAGTATTTACTAAAAATGTATTACCTGAGTTGGTGGGACTGCGAAGCAAATATTGCTTAAAGCATATAGTTCTGGATCGCTATACTGTTTACTCTTCCAAAAGTCGAGAACGTTGATATCCACGCGTGTTAATGGTAGCTGTAGGTTGTCTATTTTTATACGTACATCAATGTTGTCTATATTTGTATGTTGAAAATTCTGGAATAAATGTTCACTCAAAAATTCATCTGCCTTTTGAGAGTATTGCTTGCTTTCGGGCGGTGGAGCGGACGATTCTATATTTCTTTGCGTATCGATATTTCTGCTCATATCTTGTATTCTTTCGTATAACTTTTTATTTTGCACTTCAGCCATTCAGCGTAAAAATTTCCGAAATGCAATTGTTCTTGCTGAAATTTAATAATTGTTTGTTGTAGAGGCTCAAAAGCAACAAAGTATGCGTCAATGAAATCCCAAAAACTGTCACCTAATTCAAAGTTTTCGTCCAGTGTCTTATTTTTCACTGACTCCATTTTATACAAAACCTCTTTCGCATTTCTTAAGGACGTTACCATGTATAGCAGTTCCTCAGCATCTTTGATCACATCTAAAGCACAAAGCTGCGCAGTATGCGCAGCACATCTGCAGATTTTAATATCGCCTAAATGGAGTTCCGTAAACTTTTCAAAGTTGTTGATATTTTTTTACATAAAAATCGTTGCCCTGGTCTGCATCATGCTCATCATTTTCTTCGTCGAAAGTCGTGCAGTGCGATAAAATTTTGGTACATTTTATCATATTTGCACCATTATCTGATGTTATAGACACAATTTGAGCTAATCTTATATTATATTTTGTTAACGTGTTGAGTATCTCTGTTGCGAGATTTCTCGAAGAGCTTGCGCCGGAGCCCTTTAGTTCCAGCAATCCCAATATTCGTGATTGTATTTCGTTATTTTTAATAAGTTGTGCACTTATACCGAATATATTTCTAGATAAGCGCGTCGCACTGTCTATTTTTAAAGATATTAGCTGTTGGTTAAGTTCTTTTTTTATGGATAGTCGTATACCATCCGCAACGGATTTTAAGACTTTTATACAGTTACTGCTGTTTAGTATTATCTTTTTACCACTTTCCGATAGTCCCCGACAAATCGGTTCTACAATATTTTTAAAATTGTCACAGTCTAGAACACTTAATGGAAGACTATTTTCCGTTACTAACCCGATGTAGGAACGAAATAGCTGTTTTTTATTTATTTCCACTCTTATCACTCTTTTCCTGATTTTCTTATCAATACTGTGAATCAGACAATTATCCTCATACGCGAATTCATCTTCACTTATTTTATGAACTTTAAAAATGTGCATTTTTAAATTAAATAGTCTGTCGCTTTTAAGCAAATGCGAACAAAGTTTACATTTAGCATTTTCGCTTTCAAATTCAAAGAACTTTTCCAAGTTTTTTCTGTTTAATAATTTTTTTCGTTGCCATTTTTTTAAATAACGCAAAGAATAACTCAACGAACTAAAAACTTATATAAAATAATATTAAATCTTCACAAAATTGTAATGCAAAATCCATGGGTTGCTTGTTGAGACATACACAAGTCAAACAGAAACAAGTAAGGAATGAATACGCATAACTTTTTTGAGTGTCCGATCCTTACTTACAATAGGTACAAACTTTTCAGAACTGTTAATTTAAAGCCCAAACAACATTTATCGAAGCAATCGATTGTATGGGAGCTATATGTTATGTTGGTCAAATCTGGCTGATTTTCACTACGCGTATTATATGTATATGAAATAAGTATTAAACCTGCAATTTTACGTTTCTAGCTCTTTAACTGCAAAATGTATAGCCCAAAACGCATTTACACGTTACGCATATAATATGTACTAAATATGCAAAACTTTACAGTCCCAGCTTTTTAACTGCAAGAGTTATAGGCCAAAACCCGTTCATCGGAACAATCGATTGTATGGGAGCTATGCGTTGTATCGGTCCGATCTGTCTGGTTCCGACAAATGATTAATCCTATGCAAAATGACGCCTGCTTGCAAAATTTCATCGAGATATTTCTAAAACTGAGGGACTAGTTTGCGTTCAAATAGACGGACGGACGGACAGACGGACGTGGCTAAATAAACTCAGCTCATAGTCCTGATCATTTCGGTATGCTTAATAGTGGGTCCATCTCTTCTGCTTCTCATACTTACAAACATCGGACCCAAGTTATAATACCATTTCATGTATATGAAAGTTATAAAAAGATTAAGCTACGAGTAATATAAATATTTCCAAGTGACCTCATGCAAAAGATTGCTACAAAGGAGATAACGCTGGTAGGCTTTTTATCCTTTTTTTGAGGAAATAACTTCCGTGGGCGCTATTTCCTTGGCTGTTATTGCACTCCATATTTTCTAACTCGTACGGGATCAAACCATTGATTGTGTTCTGAGATATTCTTTAATTAAATCATCGTTTGCTTGTTAATTTTTGTGCTATTAGCAAAACGATCATATCGTAAATTATTTGGGATATGTAGACTTATTGAGTGAATTCGATCCATTTATAGCAGTTCAATTAAAACAATTTGGGAATCCTGGAAAAGGTAAAATTTCTTAAGTACAATGCTTTAAGAGAGATTTACCAGCTTGTCGCTGATGTCCATAAATCGGATGTCCTAAAAAGCAATGATTTTGAAGAAGTGACTAACGATTTTGCCCATCTGAGATCTAGAAGGGGCCCTCTTCAAATAATATAGATATTTAATCGCTGAACTATAAATGCTAGAAGAGTTAATTTTGTGGACTATATAACATCGTTTCATGTGATTGTTAATAAAAATAATTATTTAACTTAGTTTATCTACTTTCTTTGTCTATTCTAACAAAATAGTGTTCTCTCAAAGCCATTGGGACCCCATTATCCTAATATGCCCAGGGCCCCCAATAGGCTGAAGACGGTTTTATTATGCGAGGCGCAGTTGGAAAAAGTTTTTATATTTCGAATCCCAAGCCTAACGTAATATCTGTAAAGCAGAAAATAATACTTCGTCTCACTTTTGTTTTTCCATATACACATCCGTACATACTATGTCTTTCGGATGTACTAAGTATAGCAAAAAGGGATACAACAATCGAAGGAATTGCACCAGTACGATCAGAACATCGTATGATTATTTGCATTTCCCTTTGAAATTTTGAAATAGCTGCTGAAAAATAGCAAAAAAAATTTAGTTTTACTATCTTTCAGTCAGCAATTCGAAACACAAATTCTGCTGTGAAAAAACTGAAAAATATGAAAACTGAAAAAACTTGAATTCAAAAAGCTAATAGCTTAAAGCTTCAGCAAAATTCTCTAGTTTTTTTTCTGCTGATTGCTGAAGCTCGTTTCTGTTCAACTTGCTGCTGAAGTAAAATGAAAAAAATTTTTTTTTTTACTTTGCTTATTTTTAGCTGCTGAAATATTTTTGAACTATAAATATAGGCTACAAGCAAATTTTCGAATCTGACAAAAACTGATTTCTAGTTAAGCAAAAAATTTCAAGCTTTTGCTATTTTTCAGCCAGCAATTCAAACCCTGAAAATAAATAATATAGAATTATAAAAAATGTTCATGTAGCTGACGTAGTTTCTGCAGCTAGACAGACGTTGCAAGTGTAGGTTTTGGTGTCTACACCGTGGCTTAAGCACATTGGATCCTTGCAAATATTGCAGATAAATCGAGTTTTTCTTTTAAAATGATCAAGTTTGATACATAGCTTCCACAATGGCCGGTACTGTGAGCTTACGGGTTTTGGTGCAGTTCTTGGTGTTGGGGCCGTCGAAGTTGAAGGTGGATCCTGTGAAGATGTAAAAATATAAATAATAATTATGTATTTCACTACGAACTTGCATTTTTATACGTATACTTACATAAAATATATTGAATTTTTGCATTGCCCTTTTGATTGCTGTTTTGCCATATACCATGGGATTTGCTGCCCGTCTTTCCATATGGGGGATTGTTAATTGCTCTGCCAATTCCAATATAAAATCCCTCCGCTGATCTGATTTCTTGCTTGGCCGCAAATGCTTGTATATTATATAAGAAGACAAGCCAATGACGTCAAGCATATTATAAAAAATTGCCAATGGCCATCGGTTTGTTGCTCGTTTGCAACTGTATCCAGAAAGCATTTTGTCCATTGTATCAACACCAGACTTATTTTCATTATAGTCTAAGATAGCTGCAGGTTTGTATTTGTTTGACTCGTCTGTGAATTTCGTGTAATGTTGTGTCGACAATACTAGCACATATTTGTCTACTTTGGCAACGTAGGACAACATAGATACGTATTCAGCCAGGAAACCAAACAAAGTCTGATATAGAGGTCGAAATTTTTTATACCGCTTTGTCGTGGTGTTCAGCGGAAAGCATAGAGGAACAAATTTTCTATTGCGCGCACTGTGCCCACGATAGCTAATCCTTTTTGCATAAGGGGTTTTGCCAATTCGAGGGATGGGACAAAGTTATCGCAATACACTGTTCGACCGGAATAACGATACTTATCAATTAAATCCAGTACCACTCTTTCACCTTGGTTAATTTCTCGTTCTTCATTTGGCCGTTTTCCTGTGTAAATCTGTCCCTTTAGAGGGTAGTTTGTTTTGGAATCGCAGACCCACCAAATCTTTATTCCGTACTTTGCCAGCTTAGACGGAATATACTGCGTGAACCTAGTTCGTCCACGGTAAGGGAATAGTTGCTCATCTACTGTTATTGCAGCGTTTGGAGTATATGCTTCTTGAGGATTGTGATTCATCATTATCCAAATATCGTCAATAGGTGCGGATTTACTCAACAGCATACGTGCAGAACGAGTGTTAGCTCCATCAAAACGGATAAACCGCAGCAGCATTTTGAATCGATCTAATGACATTGTTGCTTTATAAATATCAAAATGCCGAGAATGCCACAGATCCTTTGCTTGCATGTTATTACAGTGAAAAACGCCAGAAAAGAGTAGTAGTCCAAACAAAGCATACATTTCCACATCATCTGTCGGCTTCCATTGCTTTGGCTTACATGTTGGATTAGCCTCATTCCAGGCCTTAATCACTGCCCCTGCTTTCCGATTCGTCTCACGGACAATTATATCCACTATTTGTGGAGACATTATTTCACGAAAAATCTTAAGTGGATTTGGCAGAAATCGATGAGCAGGTCCCACTGGTCTGGTGCTGCTACTGGTAAATCGGTTCCAATGCCGCGCTCTCGGTACTGGCGGTTCTTTTTTCCAGAATATATTGCCAATCTTACACTCGTAATATTGTTCTTTTTCACCTAGTAATTGTGGAATTACACTTAGGGAATTTGAGACACTTGGCTCCTGTTCAGCTCCTTCATCCCATCCACTGAGCTCCTGTTCGACTACTTCATCCCATCCAGTTTCATCAAATTCTTCGTTTTCAGAAAATTCTTCTTCAACCTCAAGCTTATTGTCACAATCAGATACCTCGCCGTCATCAATAGGAACATAATCCACATCATCATCGTCGTCGGTGTCATACAGATCGTCTTCCTCATCCTCCGCTGCAATAAAGTTGCTCAGCACTTCCTCATGATGTTGCATTTGTTCACTTGATAGACGATGACCGCTCCTTCCGATAGCTAAGAGAGCCCTATCAACTTCGTCTAAAAATGAAATATTTTTACGCCGGCACAATAAAACACTATATAAATACTATGAATCACTCTTGTAAATATAAATTATCACTTACTGTTTTCCTTTCAAGCAAAATAACTGCAATAAAATCAACCATACACAATAAAAGTACTAACCTTTACTAAATGCAATCAAATTCAATTCGAACGTAACAGCAGGTCCCGTTTTTCGACTAAAACTAGTCAAACTCGAGAAAATTAGTTGGGAGCGAGAGAATAACTACACTTGCTAACTAAAACTTTAAATTCCTGAGAGTGAGAGAGCTATATTTACTCTCTTATAAACTCTTATTAGTCAAAGAATTGAGTTTGGTGCATAACAATATCAAAATTGCAGTGGTGGCCTGCGCAGGCCACTTACCACCGCTAGTTTTTTTGAAAAATGTATTTTTTTCAAAATCGGTTCGCTGGAAATGACTATAAAACTCACTTTAGCTTTAGCTAACAAAACCCAAAGGTATATTGTCGCCGTTTTTTTGATAACTTAACGAAAAAAAAAGATATATACTTTTAAAAATCGAAGTGGCCTGTGTAGGCCACTTCACACAACGGAGGGTTAAGTGGTTGTTGTTGACTACTGTGTTTGGCGACGGTTAATAGCTGATGACCACTGTTTACATACATGTATGTTAGAGTTTTACTTCAGAAATAGCGTCAATTTTAGAAATTAGTGTGTTTATTTTTTTTAAAGTATTTATGTGTTTTTTTCCTCCCCTTATTTGGGTTGGATAGAATTTAAAAAAAAAATCGCATTAGAAACTCGCAGGTTTGAGAAATATTTTTGGGATACTCAATGTTAAATACATATGTAATAGTAGCAGAGAACGCATAAAATAAGGTTCACGATATCATACGTAATATCTATGGTAGTGATTTCGCCTTCTAGCCATATATAAGAAATTGGGTCGCCTTCATTCGCAAGAGATGTATCTAAAAAAAATATGAAAATTTTAATAAAGGACTTAAACCTTTAAATTCGAAACACCCACGGAATTTCTCACTTACTACAGCTACGTCATTAAAAATTTAAATAAGTTATTACAAAGAAATTCTGAGACAACTGTTTATAATTTGCCTGATTATAAAAATACTTACAAATTGTTGAAACCCATGGAGTTGAAATATTCTTGCTCGTCTTGATATCTTCAACTGTTGTTCCCAACTGCAATTTATTTATTTTATTTTATATAAATGTAATTTTTTTACACTAATCATACCTCAAACTTTGAAAATAATATCTGGTGGTTTTCCTTAAAATGTTGTGAAATCGCCTTTATTATATCTTCGTCATTTCCTGCTTTTTCAATTTTAAAAAACGCTTTAAGTTTCCCTTCGGATGCTCTAAAGTTTAACTTGAATGTTGAGACGTCCAGTTCCATTAATTTTTCGAAATGTCGAAATAGACATTTTTTGTGAAATATCATTGGCCAATTCTGAAGAATTTCTTTAATTGTCGGTATATTTTGTGCATTGTTGAAAAACTTTCTTTTGCCGTAACTCGTTTATAATAGTATTACAAAACTGGTTCAACAATTTTCCTAAATGCTTTTTTTCTTCCAGTGCTTTATTGATTTCAGGTTACATTTTATTCCAAGGTATTTCAAAAGCATAAAATAAATCACACATCGCCTGTGGTGCTCTCTTACCCGAAGTGAGCATGTTGGTAATGCGTTCTAAAGGAATATTTGTATTTGCATCCTCTGTATTATATAGAAAAACTCCTTCCTGAAGGGTCTGGCAACTATTTTGTGGAAAGGCGTTTATTGGACACTCTTCTTGGGGCGGTGACTGTGGCAGTAGCGATAAATATGTAGCACCAACACCTTCAGGACTTGGTGTTAGACAGAATGCTCCTTAACCTCCGCCCTCCTTAACAAATATTGCAAACAAGCTTCAGAAACATTATATTTGAATTTCAAATCTACCAAAATATTTGCAAAGGATTTGGGGAAATTACTGCTGGGAAGGTTTGCTACTTTTGTCGGGTCAAATGGAGAAGCATCATGATTTGTGGCGCTAACTTCTTCGGTAGGTGTTGCATCTGGTTCAATCGATGTTGTTGTTGATGTAAAATGCTTGTGTTTTCTATAGAAATGAGGCCGAAAAGTGGACTTGTTGAAAAATGTTTTACAACAAGTTGGCATTGGGCAATTTACAATATTGTTACATCAAATGTGGCTTAAAACATGCGTGTATATTTCTTTAACACTAGATCCAATATATTTGCATTCACGAACTTTACACTCATATTTTTCTATTAAACTATTTCTGTGACACACTTTATCAACATTTGCATGCTTTCTGAAATAATGCACTTTATAAGTATTGTAGCTTCAAAATGTCTTTTCACATTTTTCATGTAAACAAATAAAGCTGCAGCCACCTGCGTCTTTAGGGGCGTACAAATGGCGATGGTAATTGGTGTTGTTTGCAAATTTTTGTTCACATATATTGCACTTAAACATATTGTTTAATAACATACACTTATGTAATTTAAAAAACGGGCTATTAAATCTATTATTTATTTATTTATTTTATATTCCTTTATTTGCTTTTCCGCTTCAACACACGCGGCTGCACCGATTTGACGTAGAAAACTGAGAGAGAGACCTTGTTGAAGAGAGCTCGATGTGCGAATTTAAACATTTTGTACGCTTGAAGTTTACGCTATGAGCTGTGCTCATTGCTCATTTTTGGTGATAATCAAAAGTTTGAATCATTTTACGTTTTTTATTAAACATTTTTGGAAGTAAAATAAAATTTTCATGTGATTAATGTCTAAAATTATGTCTTTTGCGACTCTTTGCAGAATATAAGCAGAAACGATTGTAATTTCAAGCAACAGCAAGAGAGTCAACAAAAATTTACTATATTAATATCTGTAAATTTGATCAAAAAGTTTAGAGTGTACATAACATGGGGCATTGAGCTCTAGCATCAAAATCACATAGCCCCCGCCCGTTAAATAACACATGCACAAGCTGTAGTCAGCACACTCCTTCAACAGCAAGGGATTCCAGGAAAAAACGATGCACTAGCAATGATGCAATAGCACCATTATAATCGGGGTATTATTATATGTTAACTGAACTCTTACCTTTATTTAAAAAACTTTCTCACCCATCTCATCCCATATTTCCAAAATTTTGGAATGATTTTGTTAACCTTAGGTGTCCAAAAAAAAAATTGCTCTAAGTTTTATTAAAATATGTGCCCTAAAGCGTATCACCAAAAAAAAGGCGGCCGTACTCCCCCTCATATGAAGTGTTTTTGAAAAACATTTAAAAAAAAAATTTTTTTTTTTCTGGCAACCCTAGACATCGCCCAACTACATTTTTATTCATATCTTTGGCGTTTGTTGTCGGATTTTAAAGTGTGACACATCAATTTTTTTGTCTCAAAGAGGAGGTTTTTCTCAAGAAAGTTCATTGAGCTCATGCGTTTCGTTGTGGTACTTACCCACCATATCTCAGTTTCTACCACCCTAATGTAACAACCTAATGTCAGCTAATTGAAGACCGTAAAAAATCATAAATCTTTTGCGAAGAAAGTATTTCGATTCAAGTAGTAGAACTCGAAATAAAACAAATTTTGTTTGCTGGGTTGAGCGCTTACGGCCCACAGTGCCGCGACTCCATATAAAAGAGCAACAAAAATAGAAGGAGTGGTCAGAATTGGCTGAAACTTCACACCTCAAAGGATTATATCACACCAATATCAGAAAAAAAATCCGTTTTTCAACCGCTGTTACGAATTAATAAAAAAAATTTTTTTTTTTTTTTTTCAATTTTATCAAATTGTAAAATAACTCATAATCGTCATAGACATATCTTTATAAAAACCGAAATAGTCTTCAGAACTTGTTGAAACTTTACACCTACAAGTACTAAGCCATGCTGATTTCAAAAATTAAATCGATTTTTCGATTTCGGGTACCCATTAAAAAAATGGGTTTTTTTCATATTAATATATGAAAGAAAAATCATTGCTGATTGTGGGGACTATTTGTTCTATTTGGATGGCCGTAAGCGCTCAACCCAGAAAACATAAATGTAATAAATGGCCCATTATGAATAATATAAACAAATTTTGTTTTTAGTTGAAAGCCATACATTAGATGCCTTATTTTCTTTGTACATTTTTCTTTATTAGTCCATAAAATTTTGTCGGGATTCAAGCTTGCTGTATTTCTGCCGGCTCTCGAGCTTAGCAAAAATGTGGCCCATGCGTTGTTCATCGGTGACCGCCATTGCAGATTCATGGACTGTATGAACAAATCGCTCGGTGTTTTGGGAATGACAAGGATATGCTGTGAAAAAGATCAGTGAAAATGCCGATAAAAGAGAAGCAAAGAAAAATTAATAGTTTTCGTTGTGCATACCTGTTAATTCAATAAAAACTCCCAACTTTTTACTCCGATCACTATGCTCACTATGACGAAGATATAACCCGAATTTAATAATATCGAGTTTGGTTGGCAGTTGGTTTTTTAAATCACAATGAACAAAACGCATTTTTAAAGTTTTTGCAGTTTTTAACACGCACCAAGTAAAATGACAATTGATTATGTATGAGGTAAAGAGCAAAACAGAAAAAATAGATAAACAATAGTCCAGTTAATTTATAAAAAAACGGTCTTCATAAAGAAAAATGTATAAATAAAATAAGGCATTTAATGTATCGGCATGCCATACGAAAACTAGCAGTAAAAAAATTTGAAAAGAAAACTAGCACTGTGGGCCGTAAGCGCTCAACCCAGCAAACAAAATTTGTTTTATTTCGAGTTCTACTGTTTGAATCGAAATACTTTCTTCGCAAAAGATTTATGATTTTTTACGGTCTTCAATTAACTGACATTAGGTTGTTACATTAGGGTGGTAGAAACTGAGATATGGTGGGTAAGTACCACAACGAAACGCATGAGCTCAATGAACTTTCTTGAGAAAAACCTCCTCTTTGAGACAAAAAAATTTATGTGTAACACTTTAAAATCCGACAACAAACGCCAAAGATATGAATAAAAATGTAGTTGGGCCATGTCTAGGGTTGCCAGAAAAAAAAAAAAAAATTTTTTTTAAATGTTTTTCAAAAACACTTCATATGAGGGGGAGTACGGCCGACTTTTTTTTTTTGCCTGTAAGGCGAGACGCTCTAATGTGCCCATAAGTACCAAACATATATGCTAGGGTTAATGTGCACAAGAATTGTGAAAAAGAGAAAACCTTGCTGATTTTGTAACATTCATTATGTTATGAGTGCGAATGAAACAGCAAGAGCTTTTCAAAAATATCCCAAAATCAAAACTTCAGCGCCATTTCTGAAAAAAATTTCATTTCGATTTGCGAACGAAAAAAATTTTTCAAGAAAATTTTATTTAACCCTTAAACGGTTTTTAAATAAAAAATTGTTCACAACGAATTTCTTTAAAAAATTTAAAACACAACAAACGAATCCTGTTTTGTAAACGAATCGACCACAACATTCTTGGAAAACAACGATCCTGCCCACTAAAAGTTGCTGGATTCGCCTTTACCCTTGGTAAGTAACTTACATAACTTGTTTAATTTTGTTAAATTGTAGTTTATTTGTTTATTAAAATATAATCAATTTGTTTATTATAATAAATGCAACTTCAATTTGCCTCCGGCATTCGCCAAACACCTATCTAATCCTTTTGACCAAAAAAGAATGAGTCTATGGTAATCGTTTAAGTGGGCTACCGAGCGCTAGTACACCACCAAAAATGTCGGGACAGGTATTAGGAGACGCGCCTTGGTCCCAGGAGCATGAATATAACTCCGCTGAATCAATATTTGCAGTAGTTTGCAAGTTATTTGCAACCTCAGTTCACAATTTTCGCGGAGAGGTGTTCTGCACATAAAAGTTAGAATTTGACCTGGGTAATTTTTCGGTTATTCGCAAAAATAATCAAAATATTGGTTCAGCGGAGTTATATTCATACTCCTGGGACCGAAACGCGTCTTTTGATATCCCTCCCGACACTTTTGGATAAATACTAGCACTCGGTAGCCCTCGTAAACGATTACCAAAAATATTCTTCTACTCCCAAATAAAATGTTAAATGGGCTATAGTAAATTCTGATTCGCTCTGGCGATGATGTTGTGCCATTTGTTGTTGATTATGCTGATGATGTACATACATACATTGACTTTGTTGTGAAGTGGATAAGCCAACTACAAAAAATATAGAGAAACGTATAAAAATACGCGTTTTGTTACCTCTGCAACAATAATCGTCAATAGATTTGTGCATATTAGTCGCCTTTTACTACCGGCCCACTTCGGGCATATTCTAAACCCCTAACCCGGTGGGCTATGTGATTTTTGTCGACACGGATATACATATGGTGTTTCGAAAATTCAAATGAGTTGTGCACAGAAATACTTGGGATCGCGTAGGGTTATTTTTGTGTGTTATTAGAATTGTTGAGTGAGTGGCCGTTTGAGGTGTTCACATAGCCCCTCCGGGTTAGGGGTTAAGAATCTGCCGAAGTGGGCCGGTAGCAAAAGGCGACTAATATGCACAAAGCTAATGACGTGCAACTTGATGCTTGATCTCCGGATATGATGCCTCATTTCCGGGGAGTGTTTTAGTTGTTAAAACAACAACCATCACATGAAAATTACAAAAAAAATTTAACTTCAATTGAAAATAGAAATCGAATTTACGATTATTGCTGCAAACAAAACGCGTCTTTTGATACCTTTCTATTTACATGTTATGTAGGTATACATATGTGTTGATATCTTTTGGCATAACATTTTAATAATAATATATTATTTTTTACAATTTGCATGTTTCACTTGCATAAGCTGTTTGTTTTGAGCTATGCCTTTGTTTACAAATGTTTTTTCGTCTTTCTCGACAATACATTCAGAATAGATTTGTCAAATTGACAGTGTCAATACAACTTATTCACGGTAGAATGTATTAACAAGAAGAATTTCTTTATGAACCAGTTATGTAAGACTAGCTATACGAAACAGCATAAAACCTGTTCCGATATTTATAAAAGTATAAACAAATGCGTTCATACCTGCTTTTCTTGTTTTCACTTGATATCGTTCCGGTTAAATTATGACTGTGATAAGACCCAGGTCAGCTAACTAGAACGCATGGGGTAGATAGGTTTTGCTGGGAAGGCTGTCCCTTTTGGAGAGTGGTTCGTAATTTTACTTTAGGGATGGCATATTAGTTATATGATAGCATGATTTGCACCCAGGGCCGTGCGCAGGAATGCTGAAACAGATACCTAGACCCATATATCATAAATTTAAATGTTCTTTAACTTTTCTGAAACTGCATACTCTGATACCTAAAACTATACCCCAGAAAATTTTTCTGGTTGTACACATTTTTCTGTATTTGACAGAGAATTGGTGATATGATGGCATATCCCACCTAAGTACAAGTGCAAAAAAGGACTCCTTTCGGAGCCATAAAACGCTCATTTCTCAGAGCTTTACTCTCCAACATGAGCTTCTTTCGATTCCGATTTCGATGAATTTGAAGCCTTTTTTGACTGTTTTTAAATGAACTGCGGAGCCTTTTATTGGTGCTTTTCTGAACCTTTTATTCCTCCATACTGAGGGTTTTTGGAGCCTTTTCAGACGCCTTTCGGAGCCCTTTAATTGGTGATTTTCTTTTATTCATCCATTCAGAGGCTTTTTGGACTCATTTCAGAGCCTTTTATTGGTGTTTTCCTGAAGCTTATTTGGGGTCGTTTTTTATTTCTTTTGGGTCATAATTTCTTTGCGCAATTTTTCACTTCTAACTATTCTGCAGTCACCAATTCTGACTTTCTAAATTATCCCTATGAGCTACATGGCAACAATTTAATTAATTGTCCAACTATATGCGCCAATGATGTTCTTATTTATCTGAAAACCTTGAAGGAATCTTTTAAATGCGGTCCTGATAGGATTCCTACATGCTTCTTGAAGAAGTGTGCTCACAATATTTACAAACCCCTTACCAATTTGTTCAATCTGTCACTAAAGTGTGGTGTTTTTCCAAAAGCATGGAAAGAGTCGTTTCTTCTACCGCTTCATAAAAGCGGAAGCAAAGCTTCTATAGAGAACTATCGTGGCATAGCAAAGCTTTCTGCCATCTCAAGAGTGTGTGAAGCTATGGTTACCAATCAGCTTACGAATCCTATCTCTACCTTGATTTCCGACTGTCAACACGGGTTCTGTAAGGGAAAGTCCACCGTTACAAACTTACTTGAATTTACTTTGATTTTAGCAAAGCTTTCGATAAAGTGTGTCACTTGTTACTTATTCATAAACTACATCAGTTGGGTTTCGAGCCGGGTCTCAATTGCTGGATCTCTTCTTACCTTAGTGACAGATCACAAAAAGTAGTGTTTAAAAATTGTGAATCCGATGTTATTTATGTCTCCTCAGGAGTTCCTCAAGGAAGCCATCTGGGCCCGATTATGTTCTTATTGTTTATAAATGATATTTCTACAGTAATAGAAAATGTTAATGTATGCCGACGATGTAAAGCTTTTCACGTTTCGCTTCATTCGAAGATAGAAATAAGCCAATCAGATTTCAATACACTAGTTACTTGGTGCGATTTAAATTATATGCTGCTTAATCTAAAGAAATGTAAATACATGCGTTTTTCGAGAGGAATTTCTCAGCCAGCGTTCTATACAATTAACAATTATAGTCTTGAGAAAGTCTATTATTTTTTTGACCTTGGGGTTACTATGGATTACAAACTCAGTATCAACTACCAGATTAACGTAACAGTCAATAGAGCTAGAGGCGTTCTAGCATTTGTTAAACGATGGTCTAAAGAATTTAGCAACCCATATGTATCTAAAACTCTTTACTACATTAGTCAGATCGATACTTGAATACCGTTCTATAATTTGGAACCCACGTTACCAGGTCCACGTGGATCGCTTAGAATCATTTCAAAAACAATTTTTACTATTTCCCTTAAGAGATCTTCACTGGGATCCCTTGTATAATTTGCCATCGTATACGAGTCGCTTAGAGCTAATTAATCTTCCAACCTTTCTAGTCGGAGGGAAATGCTTGGAATTGTTTTCATGATTAAATTACTAAATGGTTCAATCACAAGCCCGTTTCTTTTGAGCGAAGTGAACTTCAATTTACCTTCTCATCCATCAAGACATTTTAAACCACTTATCTTGAAAAAGCGCCGAACTAATTTTGAATTAAATCAGCCTTTTCGTTGTTTGTGTCAAGATTATAACTCTCATTCTGGTACGTTTGATATTTCAGACTCACTATACAATACGCGCGTCATGCGGATGCATTTGGGAAAAACTGTCACGAAAATTGGAAGACAACAACCATATGAGTGTTGTTGTTGCGAAGCTACAGCGCTTACAGTATGTAGGTATAATTAAATCCAACAAATGATGTGGTGAGTAATCGAGATGCGTGGTAGAAATACCTTCAAAGGTGTCCCCATGTGTGAAATACAATGTTTGCCGCATTGCATTCAACAGTGAAAATAGCCTAGCTGATAGGCATTTGATTGTTTAACTAGAAGTCGCGGGTTCGAGTCGCGACAGGTTGAACGTTTTTTTAAGCTTTTTTTTTTTTATTTGACGTTTAAACCCACCATTCTCCGGTGCCAGAGAGTTTAAAAGCTAATTTACCATACTTACATACATATGTACATATGTAAATATAAATTTGTGAAATATATGCATATGTACATATGAATGTACACATGTGCCGCTATTTATGAGCAAAATGTTGCATATTTTGAGATTTGAAATTACATGTACTATGTAATATTCTATTCAGTTGACTGAATTCAGCGAAGTCGGAGTAAAACGTCATAGAGATCGGGTTGTGCTTACTGTTTCCAGGTTTTCATAATTTTGTTAGTTACACCATATTGCGTTTAGGGATCGATATGCCGCAAAATAGGAACGGGGCTCGTGACCAACGGCGAATGCTAACTAGAATAACTAGAACTAGAAAAACCCCAAAAACTTCAATTGAACGCACACGTGAATATCGTGCACGCCGGCGGACATTAATGAATGTGCTAAACAGTGAACCCGGTGGCCGTAAGTACCTTTTTACACAAGTGCTTATCGCCCATTCCAAAGTAAAGATGTGTAAATAAAAATGTTCGTTTTTCGGGTTTTTATGATAAACATAAATAACTGACTGATGAGATTGTTCTCTAAATTGAAAAAATAAAAGTTTGAACTCGTTTTCCCAAAAAATTAAAATTTTGAAATACATCTCTTTACTTTTGAGCGAGAGATATGTGTTTCGTTATCAAATCTTTCTTATTTGATATTTGTTGTAGTGGATATATCACCTGTGCAAGAACATGCTCCCATTGGACATAATGATGTAGTTCATCCTTGTGAGTACTCAAACACTTTTACATAGATATTTATATGTATATATGTACGTCCATTTAATTCAATTGTGTCATAACTCTAAAATTACGATTTTTGAACTAATTGCGAGAAATTGTGCCCATGATCTTTGTTGCGTAAACAATCTTTGGGGATGGTTAAGATAAAAATTAAATAATACCTGTTAACAGCTGAAATGGATTTTCTAAAAAGCTACATATTTGTGCATATGTATTTTGAAAAGTGCCACTGCTTAAAATAAATGAGCGATATGTATATATATGTAAACATCGTTTTGTTCATTAGTCTTAAAACCTTAATTTATAACTAACATTTCAGCTGAGCCACAAGCGGATATACATCGTCAAGTTCCGTACTCACATTTTCACCGAAACACAGTTGCCCACAGAGAGTTTCAAACAAAGTTTTTAGACAATCCGTTTGGATATGTATGCTCCGTGTGTGATCGATTGTGGTTCAAGTTGGATTTAAAACCACCACGCGCAGAACATGAACAACTTTTAAGCGGAATTATTGAAAATTATAACGCCACTGAGCATATTTTACTGTGCAATACGTGTTACAAGGCTATCCAGAAAAAAGTTATTCCAACGATGTCTAAATTTAACGGTTTTAAATACCCAAAAATACCAGAGTTTTTGCCACCTCTAGATTTAATTACCGAGAGACTCGTCTCTCCACGAATTCCTTTCATGCAAATAAGGCGGTTGCGACACGTTCATGGGCAATACGGAATTTATGGGCAAATAATTAATGTACCCGTCGACGTGAATAATATGGTAAGTCATTTACCTCGAAATATAGATGATGACCATTGCATTAATGTTCATATCAAGAGGAAGAAAATTCACAAATCAAGCTTTTTATCGGGGTTGGTAAATAAAAGAACACTTCGTTTATGGCTTCAATATTTGACGCAAACACCACTATATGTTATGTACGATATTAAAATCGATGAAAGCTTTTTCAATGAAGATAGTATTATTGAAATCAATAGAGGAGAAATAAGTGAAAATATACCACTGGAAGAAAGTCTAACTGCGCAGCAACAAACTCTGATGTGGAATGATGATGAGTATTTACGCATTGCACCTGTGCAGAATAATCTTCCGAAAAGCATAATTTTTGATGAACACGCTGAAGAACTCTACTTTCCATCGATTTACTTAGGCCATTTCCGTACATTCAGAGAGGGAGTAAACGCTACACAATTTATAATAGCGACTAGTGAATTAAGAAGATCTGACAGACGGGGAGTTTCTCCGTATCATTTATTGTACGTTGCTATGAAAATTATGAGGTTAAGAGTCCGTGATTCACTCACTATTGCTTTCAAGCATGTAGGAAGAAACACCAATATTACACGACTGCAAATTGAATCAGAGGAGTATATAAATAATTGTATAGAAAGTAATTTAGCTTTCTTGCGATCCATACCAAATCCTCTTTGGTATTGGAAAGAACGCAAACGGGACCTTTTCGCAAAGATTCGACAGTTAGGCAAACCTACGATGTTTCTCACGTTGAGTGCCAATGAAATTGGATGGACAAATTTAATACAAGTACTATATAAATTAAAGAATAATGGACAAGAAATATCAACGGAGGAAGCCGAGTCATTGGATTACATATCAAAAACTACGCTTGTAAATGAAGATGCTGTGACTTGTGCAATATATTTCAATACAATAGTCAATATTATTTTGAATATTCTTCAGTCGAAGAAAAATAGCCCCTTTGGAACTTTTCATGTAGTCGACTATTTTAAACGAATCGAGTTCCAACATAGGGGTAGCCCCCATGCCCATATTTTATTGTGGTTGAATAATGCGCCATCGGATGCGCTTGGCACAGGTAAGCAAAATGCTATAGCTATGATAGATCAATTGATATCAGTTTCTTCAGTCGAAGCTTCTGGATATGTTCGCTTGCAAACTCACAAGCATACTTTTACCTGCTACAAAACAACAAACGCTAACCAGCCTCAGAAATGTCGATTTGATGCTCCATTTATGCCGTGTAAGTTTACGACGATATTGAAACCAATACAGAAAAATCATCCAGAATATTCTAGTTATGCTCGGCGTTATAAACAATTACAAGTTAACCTCGAGAACAACGATTACGAAAGTATTGAATCATTTTACGAAGAAAATCAAGTTTCATCAGACGAAGATTACTTTTCCATTCTTGAAGCTGGCATTGTCAGACCGAAGGTATTTTTAAAACGACAGCCGAGTGAAAAATGGCACAATGCTTTCAACCCTTTCATTTTCAATATATTACAATCAAATACAGATTTTCAGTTCATTATCGAAGAATACTCTTGCGCTGCGTACGTGGTTGAATACGTTAATAAAACCAATAGAGGAATTAGCAACTTACAGCGACAAATTCTGGATATAATGGATGATAATCCTGAGTTCGATATAGTTGAAATAACACGGAAAATGAGTGTCAATATTCTTAACACTGTTGAATTAACAAGTCAGGAAGCAGCGTGGTACCTACTTCGTGAACCGATGTCCAAAAGTTCAGTATCCGTAGTTTATATCCCTACCGTATGGCCTATTGAACGACAGCGTATTAGACGAACACAAAAAGAATTGGATGAAATGAGTACCGACGTAAGTTCAACAAACGTTTGGAAAGAAAATTGGTTTGATAAATATGAGCAACGCCCAGAAGATGTGGAGGGGTTGACACTTGCGGAATTCGTTTCTGAATACACCAAAAGTTCAAGAGGAGTGTATATTCGTCGGAAGCAACGTCGTATCATTCGTTATAGAAATTATGATATAGCTTCAGATTTTAATGAATATAAACGAGAAATGGTGACTTTATACATCCCATTTCGCACTGAAGAAGCTGAAATTCTTGACGAAATGAAATTTATTGGGATCTACGATGAAAACGAAAATCATATTTTGGAACGTCGTGGAGAGTTTGAGTCAGATTTAGACATAAACAAGACCATAGAGATTTGTCGACAACTTTGTCGTGAAGATGACCAAGGGAACGAAACCAATGAAATCCGCGAAGTTACTACCAGATTTCCAGAGTGCAACCCATTCCAAACATTGTATGATAATCCAAATTCGAACGTAAACAGTGATTTGCGCTTAGCGACATTAAATAAACTGGGAGCTATTGCCAAACGAAAAGAAAATCTCATGCCAAATGAAGAATTTTATAAACTCATGAGGATGTCAAACCAAAAACAAAAGGAACTTTTGATGCATGTCATTCACAATCTGCAATTACAAAATCCATCTATGTTGCAAATCTTCTTGACGGGACCTGTCGGGTGCGGAAAAACTTTTGTGATTAAACTCTTGATGGAAATTTATAACCGATATTCAGAAAGCGATGGATTTTGCAATGCTTATATAACTTGTGCTTCAACTGGAAAAGCTGCTATTGCTATTGATGGGACAACGATACACACTGCACTAAAGATAAGTATTTCAAAGTTGCTTCCGCTATCAATTGAAATAGCACAACAATATAGATCCCTGTTTAAATATGTTCGAGTATTGATTATCGACGAAATTAGTATGATAGGGGCCGAGCTGTTGTCCCAAGTTGATTCCAGACTAAAACAGATCACTGGTAATTTCCAAACAAACTTTGGAGGTTTGGATCTTATTTTAATTGGCGATCTACGTCAGCTACCACCTGTTCGTGCTACACCGATTTATAAGCAAATCAAGAACCAATTAGCAGGTCCAACGCTATGGCGGGGGCTAAAATTTTTTGAACTAAATGAAGTGATGCGACAGAGCAATCGAACTTTTTCAACAATATTAACAAAAATTGGTGATGGCCAGCTGTTAGACGAGGAAGAGTTGGAATTAATGGAGTCACGATTTTACTCCGAAGAGGAGGCTGACACAATTTGTCCAAATGGTATACGATTGTTTTTCGATAATCATTCAGTTGCTAATTACAATAATAAAATTTTAAACTCTGCAATCGAAAAAGTCCTTTCCGAAGCAACAGATGTATACATTGGTTGCCAAGGTGTTGAACAGCAAACTTCTCTGAGGCAAAAATTACACAAAATGTCCGTTATCGATACAGGAGGTTTGCCTTATGAAATTACGTTGGTTGTTAATAAACCATAGATACATCCTAACAACTAATATTGACGTGTCAGATGGGTTAGCTAATGGAGCTACCGGAAACTTAATTTTTATAGAATATAATGACAATGGGGAGATTGTTCGTTTATGGCTGCATTTCGCTGATTCTGCTAAAACTGGTGAAAAAATCAGAAGAAAAGCAGCGGCGTTAATACATAAGTACAATATTTCACAACTGGCAGTGCCAATAGACCGAAGAACTTCCTCTATACCATTAACACGCAATAAAACAGTTCTTGTAAAGCGAAACCATTTTCCTCTGGTCTCTGCGTGTGCGATAACGATTCATAAGTCACAAGGCGGTACATTTGGTGAGATCGTCTACCAGTATGATAAATCACATGCTCAACAGCTACTATACGTTGCATTATCACGGGTAACATCGATCCAAGGGCTTCATCTTGTCTCAAAAAAAAATGATAGAACATTTTATCACGGCCGGAGACCAATAGTATCCACAATTGAGTTGCGAGCTGAATTTGAAAGGCTTAACTTGAATCGACTTGAAACAATTGAAAATGTATTATATGATTTTATAAATGCGAGAAATGGATTGTCATTATTCACTTTTAATTGTCAAAGCTTACGCGCTCATTTACAAGATATTCAACTAGACAGAATAGCATCATCGTCGGATTTTCTAATTCTTTCCGAGACGTGGATTGATAATGATACGTTTTTAGACATTCCCAATTTCGATAAAGTAATCCAATTTAAAATACAAAATACAAGATCTGGTGGGGTTGCGATCTACCATAACAGAACGAACGGTGGATGTGAAATTTGGCGATTTTCAACTTTTGATGCAGAATAACTAAAATCAACCTGATCTTTCAGTTTTTTCAATACATTTTTCCTCTCTCTTTTAGTTATATAACTAATATATAATATATATGTATATTATATAATATATAATATATATATTATGAGCGTGATGATGTTGAATTATAAACTCTGAAATAAAGCAATGGTGATTTTATACTCTGTTGCAGATATCGGTAATTCTGAAGTGTAACCTTCTTTAAATTAAACTAAGGAATATTTTTAGACTTTTCATTTTATTATTATTTTTATTAATCAAATTTCTACAAAAGATACAAGAGGCTTATGATAACTAAAATATGAAACATATGCCTTAGTTTCGATTTTATCAATATTCCTTTGAAACACGGCGTCAATTGCTGTTTTTGATCGCGTTGTAGATTCAGTGCGACTGCTGCAAAGCTTTAAATTAAATTTGGTGGCGAGAAATTCAATTAATGAGATTGATGTATCCGAGGCAAAATTTACATTGAAATCTCCACATAAAATCATTGGCATTTTGTGGTAATCTTTTGTGGTATATTTTATTAAACCCTCGTGGATGAATTCAATAATTTTAGTTATTGCTTTATTGGGAGAAATATAAATTGCTACAATTACAATTGTTTTGTTGCTACCCAATGTATGCTCACAAGCACATATTTCTCCCACCTTAGAAATCTGAACGGACATTGATTCCAATTGCTTTGCACATCCACCGTTCGTTTTCTGAGGCGACGATATAGCAGCTAGTGATACTTTGTATGTATATGTGTGTGGGGAATTTTACGAACTAACCACACAAAACTCATAGCAAACGCACCATAGACCGCATTTGACATAAAAATAAAAATGTCGATATGGCATATGTGGTAAGCGTGCGAATGAGCACGCAAAAGGTCGTGGGTTCGAGGCTTTCTACTTTTTTCCAATTTGTTGTTTTTTTTTCATTGTGTTTTTTTTTTTTTAATTATTTAATGCAAAACGGCACTTACATCATAATTGAATTTGATTTTTCTTTGTAATGGAATTTATTACGGTTGTGATATTTTGTGAGAAATATAATTACCGATATCTGTAAACAAATGAATTTTCATAATTTTGTTGTTTACGTTTAGGGACCGATATGCCGAAAGATAACAACAGGGCTCGTGATAGACGGCGAAATGCTAAATTATAGAAGTAAACTTCCCTTGGGTGTGCACGGCACACACTTTCTTTTTTTATTATTATAAACTAGCAGGGAACCCGGCGTTGCTCGGGATGTTAGTAGTTCATAAAATTCTGATACCCTCACTTGGGAAGACAATTTACAGGCAGAGAAGGTTCAGAACAATATTTTTTTCCCCACGTTCTATCCCGTTTATGTCTACGGCAACCAACTAAAGTAAAGGCGTTTTTTAATAGACTAACTTAGACATTTTGTCATCTCCTTTCCATTGGAATTTTTAGTTGTGCCTAAACATTCCCCAAGTCATCCCCAGTCATTTTTTCAAAGAAATTCCTAATATACAGACACAACTTTTCTAGAGTTTTAGTAGTATAGATAAACCGCAATATCGAAAAGTGAAAGAAAAATAAAGCTGTGGCCATGCCCTTCGTCAGCTAGTATGTAATGAAGAAAGAATATTTATGTTTTTCAAAACTCTTATTGAACTAAGTAAAATATTTCCAAATAGATAAAAAGAAAAAACTTTTATGTATTTTTATTTCGGTACTAAAAAAAAAAGTAAATGAGTAATAGGGCAACATATGCGAATCCATACAAAAAAAATGTAGTACAATTTGAACGAAAAAAGTAAGATTTTTGAGTGGATTTAGTACAATTCATGAAATGTCATTTCCCTACCCTGCCTTCAACCATTTTTGAATAAATGCGCGAAATACTCATACATAAATTTTGAGATACTGGATGTATTGAGTGTTTTAATTGTAGCTTTTTTTACTCCCACTGCTTGCAGCGAACTTATGGCTTAAGCAGATACAGTACGTCAGCGTCGACGTATCCGTCATACGTACAAATTGCGTCGAGCGTCTGCTTGTTTGTGTGAATATGTGTGTGCTACCCTACATTCACATGCATTGTTATACGGTGGCGCTCAAATTTTTGTAGCTGTGCTAGCTGAGTACAAAAATAGAGTAAATAGAGAGCAATATGTGGTCTGTTGATGCTCTCTAAGCACAAACGACTGAATGGTAAAGCGTCCAAGCAAAGATGGGTTTTCATACAAAATTTATTTGAATTAAAAAAGTTTTTAATAACATTTTTATTTAAAAAAAGTATCTATGGTCCCTTTCTGGCTAGATTATGATACATTAAAATTTGAAAGAAAAAAATCGGGCCAGTGGATCGGCTGTTTAGCTTTAACAAAATTTCGAGTTTGAATTTTATATAATAGTATAGATAATAAAAAATAAGGTTTATGAAGTTTTATTGACACTATTCGAAAATATGAAATGTGCTATGTTTATTTTCCACAGACTACTTATTGATAAACGTCCATGAAAAATGCGATCTTTATCTTCTGTTAGGTAAAATAAAAAAAAAACCTCAGAAAATCTTTGAACGTTGTCGCTCATCTGCTATCCAACTTTCATTTTCTCACAATTCTCTTTACGTCTACAACTAAAAGGGCTCGAAAACACTCGATATCTTTCATATAATTGAGCCTTGCAGTTCGTTCGCTCTGTTAATTGAAACTGCTCACTGTTTTCATCAGTAAAATTTTTAAAAAAATGTCCATACGCTACAGAACTTTGTAATTTCGGAAAGCTGCAAGTGCAATTCAAAGTGTCGCACTTATGTATTGGCCAACCTTATTCTTTGCAACTTTCACCAATTTCTTCTTCGTAAAATTATTTTAACTAATTTTGTCAAAAATTATTAGTCAAGATTCAACACAAGATTTATAAACTGTATTTGGAAAACTTTTGCAAAATCATTGCAACTTAGATTTGGCCATGGGGGGGGTTAACCCCCAAAAAAACCCCGTGCGCACGGGCCTGTTTGCACCTATGTATAACCGATAAAATTTTAAATCAATAAATGAAATACTATCCCAACTCCTAAAACACCTTAAACATATATACGAATAAGATTCGCTTTAAACCATAAACCTAATTTCATTTTATTACAGAACACGATCCACCATCGCAATCGGACGAAAGTGAGGTACCATGCTCGAGCAGCCAAGTTGCCAGAGGTATTTTGATATTTTTTCTTTCATTCATAAGACGATGTTTTGAAATGGCGGTGACTCACGAGGAGCGGAAAATTGTTGTCCCTTAGCCATAACCGGCATAAACAGCTTGTGTTAAAAAGGAAAAAAAGCAGTCATAAAGTGTTTATTACATGCATATGCATTTTAGGGCTGCATTCTTTCCTTTTTATATTACAATATTAATATTTTAGTTATTACTTGGTAAATTTTGTCTAAATACATTAGCTTTAACTAGTTTTAATCCATTATTTACAAATACTTATATTATTGTCGCGAATTGGCAATAAAATATGTGTATTGCAAATAGTACCCTTTTGTAAATAATCCTTGAATTATAACTGTTATTGCATTCCAAATAATACATTTTTAATTTTTATTTTACAATATTCATAGTTAATTTTTTACAAGTTTTAATCGATTATTTATAAAAACTCATATTATTGCCCTGAATCGACAATAAAATATGTATGTATATATTGTAAACAGTATCACTTTTAAAAATTATCTTTGAAATACTAACTGTTGTTATTGCATTGCAAATAACAGTTTTTTTACTTTGTATATAACAATAAAATATGAATATTGTAAATAGTAGTCCTTTTGTAAATAATCCTTCAAATACTAAATGTTAAATAACAGATTTATACGTTTTATATGACAATAAAATTTGAATATTGTAAATAGTAGCCTTTTTGTAATTAAACTAATTAATGATATTTAATTTTAAATCTTGTAATTATTATCTTCCAATTATATTTAAAAAAACATAATACAATTTTCGAAATGTTTTTAATCCAAAACAAACCAAAAATATATTACTAAGTACTTATTATTGTATCCTTTTCTAATCTTCACTAATGTTTACGAACTTGACCAATGTAAATAAATACTAGTTGTAACATCCTCATGGTATTCTTACGAAACTTTTATAAACTCCAACAATGTAAATTAGTTTTGGTCTAAATAATAACACTGGATCACAAATTCCAACTTTTTTTCTGTACCAGAGACGCCATAGTGAAATTCCTATGTAAAATCACCTCCTAATTCCGAAAATCAAAGTTATTTTTACTTGAATGTTACCGTTTTTGAGATATTTACGATTTACCGTTATTTCAAAAAACAAAAAAGATGGCTCCACTTAATCGTGCATATCTCAAGAACAAATTGAGCTATCCGAAAACGGTTTGAAAAATTTGAAAGCTTATAAAATTTACTATAATCAGTGCATACAACACTTTTTGCTAGGTCCTGCAGATTCAAACATAGTGAACAATCATTACGGATTTTTTAAATTTTTTTCGTAAAAATATAAAAAAAAATTGTACTATGCGAGGAAGCATCTCGAAAACTTTTTGTTTTTTTGCAGATATTTTTTCCCCCCTCTAAGCTCTGTTTTACAAAAAAAACATGCTACCAGTGAACAAAATCGATGAACTAATACAAAAGTTATAAGCATTCAAGTAAATATATCCATTTAATACTTAAGTACCCTACAAATAATAGCATATGTACATACATATGGTTCTGTCTTAACTCTATGATCTTATTTTATAATTGAAAAAGTTATGTGTCTTGTTTTTACGCTTATTTAGATTAGGATCGGTTTCTCTTATGAGAAACCAACAGTAGTCGCCCATCATAGCGACATCCTAGAATCCTTGATACCGACTTTCAATCACTTTCATTTGCTGGTGAAACCTTTCGCCATGCTCGTCACTTTCGTCGCCAAGATTTTGGGGGAAAAAATTTAAGTGGGAGTGTAAGAAATGAATTTTTAAAGACATATTTACTCCTGAAAGAAAATAAAAAGTAAATTAGATAAATACATAAATGACACATTGTTTGTTCGGAACTGGACGATGAATTCAGATTTATGGCTATATATTCTCATGTAAATTTATGTAATCCTTTATGATGTAGTGGTCTTGACGAGCTCGGCTACCCCATTTGCATAGAAAGCAACAGTATTTTGTGTATCCACTTTGTAGACCACATAGCATTCCAACGACTTTAAGATCGGCACATATTTTCCAATCATGTTCTTCGTATTTGATTAACTTGAGCAATTTTTGCATTATCTCATATGTTTCCTTCGTATTTACTGCATGCGCGATCGGGATAGATGGCTTTTGGTTGCCAATATGCAATTATACGGCCTTTAAACTTAATTTATTGCCGTCTATGAGCAATCGCCACTCTTTTGAATCATATGGTTCACCAAATTGTTTGAATAGACCAGCAATGTCTTTGCAGTAACAAACACGGTCCTCCTTCGTATAGTACTTGGAAAATTCTTCGTGACGAGTTCTATAATATGTTACCTTAACATCGGATGAAACAAATTTAAATTGTTGCATTCGAGAGGCGTGTAGTTCGGCCTTTTTCTTTGAAAATTCCAAATCCCTTATCCAATCATTGAGTTGTGCTTGTGACAAAGAATTTCTTTCGTTTTCCGTTTGAAATTCAGTACAACATGATGCCGCGTAATCAGATACTACTGTTGACAATGAAACTGGAGCCGGAACTAAAGTTAAGTTTGATTCTGGCAATGTCGCTTCTGTTGAAATTAGTTCTGGTAATGACACTGTAAGTACTTTTGTAGTATAAATATAGCAGTCCGTTGAATGGCAAGTTGGTCCCTCCACTTCATTGGTGTAATAAATTTCACACGTCGCCTAAATAGATAGTTTCAGAAATTAGTCAGCTATGCATTCAAAGGGAACAAATTCCTAATTTTTACAACGTACCTTTTTGTTCCGGTTTCCGAAGAAATCAATTCGACTCGGCATGTGGTGCACACAGTGTTCGGTGTCCATGGTTTTTAGGCTCAATTCCAAAACACTTATAGTATGTAACTTTCAAAGGATTTGAAAACACACGTCTCATACTTTTAACAATAAATTGACCGCAGATGAAACAGAACATATCTGGATCATTTGTACACTCAAACTCTCGCGCCCTTTTATTCATTTTTATTTTTAAGTAAATGACGGGTTATAAAATGCAATTATAAACTGAACAGTATCCGGCGAGCCTTGCAGATATTATGAAGGAACAAGGCGCATGTACTCTTATTTATACTTAGATCCAGTAAAAATTCAAGCCTACCTAAACAAAAAGGTTCCCTAGTTCTACAAAGAAAACACTACCTGCCTCAAAAATATGCTCTTGCTTAAAATGTAACTAGGTTTGAGAAAACGACACTAACAGCTTTTTGTATCTAATAACTTTTCGAAAATCTACCTGCTAACTAACTGATATACGAATACTAACACATATGTACCAGTAGGGTACTTAAGCATTAAATGGATATATTTACTTGAATGCTTATAACTTTTGTATTAGTTCATCGATTTTGTTCACTGATAGCTTGTTTTTTTTTGTAATGAAACAGAGCTTAGAGGGGGGAAATATCTGCAAAAAAACAAAAAGCTTTCGAGATGCTTCCTCGCAAAGTACAAATTTTTTTATATTTTTACAAAAAAAATTTAAAAAATCCGTAATGATTGTTCACTATGTTTGAATCTGCAGGACCTAGCAAAAAGTGTTGTATGTAATGGTTATAGTAAATTTTATAAGCTTTAAAATTTTTCAAACCGTTTTCGAATAGCTCAATTTGTTCTTGAGATATACACGATTAAGTGGAGCCATCTTTTTTTTTTTTGAAATAACGGTAAATCGTAAATATCTCAAAAACGGTACCATTCAAGTAAAAATAACCTTGATTTTCGGAATTAGGAGGTGATTTTGCATAGGAATTTCACTATGGCGTCTCTAGTGCATTTTGGCTGTAAACCGAAATACACTATCTAACTAAAAAAAGTTGTAATAAAGCTTTAATATGAATAGGTTGTGCTAAAATAAAATACTATGTATTATTTATAACAAGCATAATTATTAACAATTTGTTTTTGTTTACTTTTTCCTCAAAGACTATAAAAATTTTTAAAATATTGAAAAATATAGTTTTAATACGGATTATTTAATGTATTACAAACAAATTTCAATAAAGTATACAAATATTTAATCAAAATTATGCATTTTTGTGCAATTTATTTGGAAAAAATGTGTAGGTATCTCCATTTGACCATAACCACTTCAACTGGTATTTCATTCCAATTCAGCTAATAAAATTAACCATATGTTAGCCACTTTGATAACCAATTCAACAGATAATATTCACCATATGTTAGCCAAAACACAAACCAACTGAACGAATGTTTCGGCCCACTATTTAGCCAAAACAAAAACCATTTGAACAACTATTTCCAACTAGGTGTTAACCAAAACATAATCGGAAAGGGAAATTTTTTAAGACTGGAAGTATTGAAAAGAACAGCTATAGTTTTTGTTAATAGGAGAGTTCGATAAATGCAAGGGAGATGCGAAGTCACACATATGGTTAAAATCTTCACGCCGCCTGAACAAAAATAGCCACTTTATAGACCATATGAGAAATTAATGAAACCCACTATTTAGCTACATTGGTAACCGGTATGTGGTTTGTAGGGGTGTAGACAGGTTTTGATAGGATGTTATGGATGGAGTAAAATTTGTATTGAAGGTATTGTAAACTTTCTCATATCAAAATCAGGAACTGTATTTCTGAAAAGTCTGTCAACACAGGCCAATCGATAACTAAAACATAAACATAAACTGATAACTATTTATCACGGGAAATTATTGAAATCATGGAGGAATACGGTGAACAAAAGTTTTTTGTGTTAATTGGTGACAATGCTGCAAATTTGCAAAAGGCGTTCAAATAAGTAAAATAAGCCTATCCGAATGGTGTGCACATGGGTTGTGTAGCGCATAGTCTTCATTTTATTTCAATTAGGATTCTGAATGATGTGAAAAAAATGAGCAATCAATACACGATTTAAAAAAAACATAAAACCGATACAATTCGTTGAGAATTTGCTAGCTCCTAAGGCACAATGAAGTGATTTTGATCCGTCCGATTAGGTTGATGCATTGGCGCTTAGCATAATTGCAATGAAAGATTTTGCCAATTTCAAGGCCAGAAACGATTAAGCAAATTAGCTGTTCAAATTTTAACAGATCCCCATACTTTAGCTGCTACTGAACGTTCCTTTAGCACCCACAGCTTCATTCACTCAAAAAAAAAGAAACTGTTTAACAACACAAACAGCAGTAAAAATAACATACATATGGGGTATTCCATCCCATTTCGACCAACTTTGAACCCGACCCCTTTAGAATTGGCTGAAAGTTTTTCATCTTTTTCTACCTTACGAAAGAGGTTTTTCAGAATTTTTTCAAATTTTTTCATCCAACTCAAAAAAAGTTATGAACTTTTAAAGAAACGCCGTTTTTTTTTTTTCAAAATGCTATAACTTTTTCAAAAATTGACCGTTTGGGATCTTTTTTTTTTTTAAATTTTTGTTTTTTAATGTGCTTTTCGGAAAAAATACAAAAAAAAGTTTAAAGTTCATCTTATATAAAATTTTTCAGTTGTTCGAGATTTTTCGAATTTCGCCATTTTTTTTTTTTTTTTTTCTCATAAAAAACTTCAATCAATTCTGCAATCATCCCCACTAATCCCGGAGTGGGCCGATTTTTTTTTCTTTTTTTTATTTAATTGAAAAAAAAAATTTCCAAAATAAACATTTTTTTATATCAATTTTATTTATATAACAAATATATTAATACCCTAACTCTATATTAATACCCTAACTCTGTTGTACTACCACCCTAATGTGTGAAAACTTTGAGTGGCATCACCACCTCGCAAAATTTCACACTTTTAAAAAACTACGAAAACCACACAAACCCCTCTGCTATCATTCATATGCAGTAATCCAGGAGCTGCCACTTGCTTTTATTTGTGTGCCAAACAAATTGTGCTAAATCCTGTACAACATCATTTGAAGCCTAAGAAATCCATCTTAACTACTCATGGCTTTAGCTGCCATTATGCATACTTAGCATAGACTTGACTTGACTTGAGAACTGTCACATAGCACTTAGAAAAATAGCAAGAGAGCACACTAGCCAGTTTAAAATAAGAGTAAAAGTTTCCCATATCGAATTGCTTTTTAAAAGTAATCGTGTGATTTTTTACATATAACTCAGTAAAAAGTACCAAAACGCATTTTCTTGGCATAAGGTTTTGATTTTCTGAGCTTATCTACAATCAGTATATAGTCAATGCCAAAAAAAACTATAAAGCATTTTGGGAGGAAAAAATTCAATTTATTTGACAGTAAGTTTTGCGGCTGTCATATGAATAATATACATCCAAAAATTCTTATCCCTATAGAATAATTGGAGGATTTTATTCAAAATGTTAAAAAAAGGTATGGCATCACACAGTTCTCTCACGGCGCTCACTAAACTTAGAATTTACATAAAAAATCAAAACTCAACAGAATTCTAAGTCAAGTCAAGTAGGGTAATCGGGTACATGCCAACTTCATTAAACAGAACGCTAATTGGCAGTTCCAAGTCAAGTCAAGTCTATGCTAAGTATGCATAATGGCTGCTTTAGCTTACAAGCTCACGCATATGGGTAATCCTGTAAGCTCAAAGATTTTAAAACTCATTCATTTTACATACATACATACATATACATACATACTTATGAGGGGAAGCCATGCGATTATAAACGTTACCGAAAAATTGAGAAATCGTAGTTTTTAAAAAGTGCGAAATTTTGCGAGGTGGTGATGCCACTCAAAGTTTTCACACATTAGGGTGGTAGTACAACAGAGTTAGGGTATTAATATAGAGTTAGGGTATTAATATATTTGTTATATAAATAAAATTGATAAAAAAAAATGTTTATTTTGGAAATTTTTTTTTCAATTAAATAAAAAAGAAGAAAAAAAAATCGGCCCACTCCGGGATTAGTGGGGATGATTGCAGAATTGATTGAAGTTTTTTATGAGAAAAAAAAAAAAAAAAAATGGCGAAATTCGAAAAATCTCGAAAAACTGAAAAATTTTATATAAGATGAACTTTAAACTTTTTTTTCGTATTTTTTCCGAAAAGCACATTAAAAAACAAAAATTTAAAAAAAAAAAGATCCCAAACGGTCAATTTTTGAAAAAGTTATAGCATTTTGAAAAAAAAAAAACGGCGTTTCTTTAAAAGTTCATAACTTTTTTTGAGTTGGATGAAAAAATTTGAAAAAATTCTGAAAAACCTCTTTCGTAAGGTAGAAAAAGATGAAAAACTTTCAGCCAATTCTAAAGGGGTCGGGTTCAAAGTTGGTCGAAATGGGATGGAATACCCCATATGTATGTATATGTACATTAAGGTGCCTCGCCTAAAAAAGTGCCACTGTTTCCACCGGAATTTCAAAATTCACTCTTTTCTAAGGACTCCCCCAAAATATTTCGAAAAAATATTAAGATTTACTGGGGCTAAACCGCGTTAAAAACGCTAAAAATATCCTTTTTTTGTATAAAAAGAGTATGAAAAAATATTTTTAATAAAAAGCATCGGAGATGATAAACTAGCTAGGAGTGCATAAAAAAGTTTGAAAATTTTATTATTGTATAGAGAAACTGCGGTAATTGTGGTATAGGAGGCTAATGTGGTACACCCAGTATTAAAATAGTTTATAAAGATGACGATTTTAACATTTTTTGTGAGATTCTAAAAAAAATTATGTGACGCTTTCTGGTCTGTCTTTGAACACTTCTTTTATTGGTCTCACATTTCGTTTAGTTTCCAGTAAATAAAGTGAAACTTTCTGTTTTGTCAAATCAATTTGTTTCAACGTAAGTACTAAATTTTGTCAAATAAGTGATATTATCACAAAGTTATGAGTGTATAATCGGAAATTTGGTCATTATTTGAAGCGCGCCGAATCTGTCATTGTGGTACATTTCGAGATGGATAATGTGGTATTATGCTACTCATAAAATTTTAATGATAAACTTTTAAATGTAGAAAGGCAGTAAAAATTCCTTTTTTTCTAAAATTTTTATTATTGAGATTTTACACAAACAACAAGCTTGTGTTTCCGGTATTTGAAGTATCCTGGTTCGGTACGAGCTATAGACCCAGCAAACACAACCTCTAACGTTAGAGAAATACTGTAGTTTTACATTAGAATTCTAATGTAGTTCTCTAATGTATCTCTAATCGAAAATCACGTTAGATAACTAGGCTAGAGGACGATTAGAGAAACACTCGAATAGCGAAGATGCGTGTATTGTCAAGTATTGTATTTATAAACTAAGGTATAAAAACTTTGAATTTTATTCCCATTATATATTTAAGCTTAAAACATGTCAAACATATTTAAAGCAATCAATTTATCGAAATAGAACTAAACAAGAACAATTGGATTTCATTTCAGTTAGAAATTTCTCATTAGAATCCCATTAGAATTTCACGTTAGAATTCGAGTCGATAACTAACCTTTTTCTCGATATCGAGAACTAAGTCCCCTTTTTCTCGAGAATGCTATAATTCGCGACAGTTTCACAAATCGTTCTCTAACCATCTACCTTAGAGAATAACATTAGAATTCGAGTCGTTTTCTAATCTTCCTCTAACCTTAATGTTTGCTGGGGACCTATTAATAATTTTTTCTGCAGCGAAAAATTATTGTTGTTTTTGGGTTTCTTAATAATTTTTTATTAATTATTAAAAGTTTTTGTTGAATTGAACAGGAAAAATTTAGAGACAACAACCATAGCTTTTCTTATAGATCCATTTCGGAAGTTGCTAACTTCACTCATCAGAGAAATTTTGGCACGCATTGCTAACTATTGAGCTAACAATACGCTGGATTTTTTGCCTTCTAAACGCCCTGTCGAATCAACTTCTACCAATTCATGGAGCAACACGGTGGTGAGATTGGATCATGATGGATTTTTTGCAAGACTGTTTTGGTGTCACAGTTTACCAACCATGTGTTAATTCAACAAAAACTTTTAATAATTAATAAAAAATTATTAGGAAACCCAAAAACAACAATAATTTTTCGCTGCAGAAAAAATTATTAATAGGTCTATGTATAGCTCGTACCGAACCAGGATACTTCAAAATTTGTATTTAGATGCCGACGACAGGCAAAGGCTTCTACGGGATTTTTTCGGTGTCCAAACAATTTAGCGTACCCCGTACAACTCTACAATTCAAATTATCAAGCCCCTACCTGAGAATCAGGGCCGCCGAGAGGAAATACGGGCCCAGGGTAAAAAGGGTGGGGCCCCTACTCTACATAAAAGTTTCGAATACTGCATCAAGTTCCCCAGCCAATAATATACATACATATGGACTTTTGGTCAGAAATATTTATTCAGATTATATCAGAATTTGCGAATATACACTGAACCAAAAAAGTATCTTGGTCAACCATTTATTTATCATTCTGATTATTTTCTTGAAAAATACGGGCCCCTTCGAAAACTCCGGGCCCGGGGGAAAATACCGCCGAATCAAAGGGATCAACTATCATCATATATGTATATTATTTCTGTAAGGTCTTTTTGTGTTTGCTCCTAATTTTCTTCTCTCATTTCGAACCAATATTAATAAGTAAGGTATCGTTTTCAAGGTGTGGGTTACCTCTACACGCGAAACTATATATTAATTATAGCAGTGCTTTTGTTGAAGCGTATTTTATAAAAATTAATTTGTTTAAATAAACCATTGTGAATGCACAAAATAATCAGTTTGTACTGCAACGCCATTATGAATCAGAGACGTTATCTACTGGGTTGTAGATGTCGCTGATGGTAGTGGTGAACATATTATATAATAAGTTATACTAATTTAAGGTGGTCGATTTTCCCATGTTGAAAAGATTTTTGCGTGTAAGTGTGAGTGCATACTTTTAGGCACTTGTCGTTTTCCATACAAATTCTAAAAATATGCGCCGGTGTTAGTAAAAATTTGTGAATTTTTGGAGTCAGAGTTTCACCATGGCTAGCCATGGTTGGTAAGGAAGGCAGTTATGTACAGCGTATGTATGTGTTGGTGTGCTTCATCTAGCGTGCAGGTCATCTGGCGTTTCCAGTGCCATCTACAGCGCAGTAGTGAAGATAACAAAGACAACAACCAATATTCGCATAACATCTTTTCGAGCCTTTTCGAACCTTTCATCCGTTCCGTTTTTTTTCGATTTAGGTGCCAAGCCCGCGATAAAACCTATGCAATAGCTTAAAAACCCTTTTCGTCCAGAAAACAGAGCCGTGCCGTCAAATTCTCAACAGAATTCTAATGCTAAATTTTTTACCAATAATAATAAAAACAGAACACATGATCTTAACACTTCTACTCAATCTCGTTTTCACAAAATTCAACGGGTTAAGGCCATAGAAAATAATTCGTATTATTCAGAAAAGGAATTTCAAGATTATGAAGATGAATCTTTTGAAGAGGTTAATTTTTTATTAATTTATTCATTACTAGAATACTTCCGAATGGACAAGTCCTTAAAATTCTTATTGATACCGGAACATCAAACAACTATATTAAACCGTTTGACTTTTAAAATGGATTAAATAATATTTCAGAAAAATGTAGAATTAATTTATTAGGAAAGATCACAACATTTTATATTTTATCAAAGCTTAATAGCTTCGATGCAATTATTGGCTATGATTTTTTGAGTGAAATTGAAGCTCAAATCAATATAAAAGAAGGATTTTTTTATCACAAGTTAGGAAAAGAATATATTAATCATTTTGAATGTCAACAAGTTAATTGTCAAATAGTAAGGAGTTGCCTTTCAAAATTCGTGAATTGTTGAGGCTACAATAGATAAAACCACAGATAAGCCAAGAAGTTATAGCTATCCCATATCTGCGGCAGGGTTTATACATGAAGAAATAGAATCTCTGCTTACTGATGGTATAATATGAAAATCATATTCTGCGTATAACTCACCGGTTACAAAAAAAGGGTTGGACGATGAAGGCAATCAAAAATTGAGGATGGTTATTGATTTTGGGAAGATCAATGAAAACATAGGTTTTCATCAAATTTTACTTGCCGAAAAAGACAGGCATTAAACCGTGTTCAATGTTAACAATGGTAAATATGAATTTTGTCTATTACCTTTTAGATTGAAGAATGCTCCAAGCATATTTCAGAGAGCCATTGATGATATTTTACGTAAAAGTATTGGAAATATTTTCACCTGATGAACATTCGCATTTTCAGGATGTTGATTTAATATATGTATGAAATAGAAAAGGCAGGCATGCTTCGCACACAAGGTATATTAACTTCATTCGCCTAACGGCATAAACGAATCGTGATAGATATTGACTTATGTGTATCAAAATGTTCAGGAGAAAAAGAGAAATTGATTAAGCCATGTCCGTCCGTCGGTCTGTGAACACGATAACTTGAGTAAATCTTAATATTTTCGAAAATACAAAAGCGTGAGGCACCGCCCACTTTTGATTAAGTTTGGAAATATTATTAATCATAAATCAAAAATCGCTCAAGACAGCAAAACGAAATTCAGCACACATTTTTTTATTAATACCTGCAATATTCCGAAAAAAATTAGCGAAGTCGGGTAAGGTCCACTCCCAATTTTATACGAAAGATTTTGAAAAGGATCATACATAGATATATTGAATATGCAATAACTTTGCTTAAACTAGCTGTATGTCATTTTTATTTCACCTCTAAAGTGTTCGTGGGCAAAGAAAGCCGAAAGCAAAAAATTTTTGGAAAATGGGCGTGGCCCGGCCCCGGTGAACGGACACGCCCACTTTTTGAACACAGTTCCAAAAAATTTCTTCGTAAAATTAAAATCGCGATATTTCCATAATTGTATATAAATAAGATTTTACACACATAATAAGCTTTTTAAGAAAAACTAAACTGTATACAAATTTTGTGGATTTTGGTGAAGTAGGCGTGGCGCCGCCCACTTTTTAGCATAAAAGCTCTGCTATTTTCGAAAGCGATAGCTTGGAATTTCAAGAATGTATTTCAATGAAATTTTGTGAGATACTTCCCAATAGTAGTAGTATACTCCTGCCAAAAATTACACAAATCGAATAACGAACAAGCCAGATTTACGGGGAAGTAGTTAACACCCTACCGGCTTCATACCTTTCATACCATAAAATGATTGTATGTAAGATAAGAAGAGCGCACCGATAGGTATAAAGGTAAATTGTAATTAAATTCACTAGTTAGGACCATACAATTTTTCTCTTCTCTTTCAAAATTTGTTTTCTTACTCAAGAATTGCGGTTAGAGCTCAAAATGAATACACATAAATATAAGATATTTCCTCTATACCACTGTGCTTAACTTAATATCCTTTAAAAGAGAAAGAGCAGAGTGTGTGGGTAAATGAAAACATTTCATAGTGTTCAACTTTTTTTGTATATTTTTTCAAATTTATCTAACTATTTATTTATTTTACTATTACATTATACTAACATATACATCTTAAAGACTAAATTTAAATTGATCTAATCAACTTCTTTATAAACTGACAATTGAAGTAAAAAATAATTTATTTGGAATTATTAAAAGTTTATAAAATGAGTAAAACGAATTATTTAAAATGTAAAAAATAATTAATCTCCTCATATTTCATACGTATATAAAAGAAAAAAATTTACGCCCTAACTAACGGTGGTAAAACACAATTTTGTAATCTGTCAACAATTGGACACTTTTGGAATTCTGCCGGTTAAAGTCGCCGTTTAATTTCGTATATTTCAAATTGTCATTCATTGTTGCTCAGTTTTCTCTTTTTTTGCAGGGGACTCTATATAATGGGTGGGCATAATCTTAAAATAGGTTCAAAAAAATTACTGGTCCTTAGAGTTAGTTGAAAACAGAAGTACAAATACCATCATGGTAGCTATGAACAGTTTCATAAGTGATCGATTTAACATGCATTTCGTCAATGTTAGAGAAGCTCCAATCAATTTGTGTTCCTACAGGTGTTGTGGAATATTCAGGGTCTAGTAGCGATCTTAAATTATTTGACCTGAGAGGATTTTCTATTCTGTTATCTGAAGACTTAACTCTGCAGACTTCGTTAGTAAGAATTGCGCGTAGCTCTGCATCTAAATCTCTGATTGGGAAACTCGAATTTCTGTAAACCACTAATATATAAAGGTCATTAATTTTAAATAAAACTAACTCAAGAACTTTTCTACCTGAATAAATTTTCTTCAACTTACATACCCTTAGATTTGGAATAATATTAGATTTTGTATAAACTATAGCCCCTATATTTTTTCTACTTCATATTTCAGTGCTATCTATCCTTAGTTCATTTAATGCAGTAAACCCAGGAATTTCAAAATGGTCAGAGGGGTAACTCCAAGTTTCAACGAAACAAAGAATGTCCGAGGTTAGCATGAGATAGTCGTTTCTGATATCATTTATGTGAGCATTGAGGCTTTGAACATTATGAAATACTAATTGTATATCTGAAGTGCGATGAAGCATAAAACTAAACCTTGGAATTAAGGCTTTTGTGTTATTTCTTCTTCTTCTTTAAATGGCCATCTAACCGCCTGAGCGATTTTGACCGTCCAACATAGCTCGCCAGCCATTTCTTCTTTGCGCCAACTGGCGCCAATTGGAGACCCCACGAGATCGCAGGTCGGTCTCCACTTGGTCCTTCCATCGGAGTGGTGGTCTTCCTCTTCCTCTGCTTCCACCGGCGGGTGCCGATAAGTATACCTTCTGGGCTGGAGCGTCTTCGTTCATTCGCACGACGTGGCCTAGCCAGCGAAGCCGCTGTGTTTTAATGCGCTGTACTATGTCGACGTCTGCGTAAAGCTCATACAACTCATCATTAAATCTTCTTCGGTACTCGCCGTAGAGGCCCATAAATCTTTCGCAGAACTTTTCTCTCGAATACTCCCAATGCAGCCTCGTCAGATGTTGTTAGTGTCCACGCCTCTGCACCATATAGCAGGACGGGAGCGATGAGTGATTTGTAGAGTGTGATTTTCGTGCGTCGAGAGAGGACTTTACTTTTCAATTGCCTACTCAGTCCAAAGTAGCATTTATTTGCAAGACCAATTCTTCGTTGGATTTCTAGGCTGGCATTATTGTTGAAGTTTATGCTGGATCAAGGTAAACGAAATCCTTCACTATTTCGAACTTTTTGCTGCCAGCAGCGGCGTAGGTGCCAAGGCGCGAATGCGCTGACTCTTTGCTTGATGACAGCATGTAGTTCGTTTTGCCTTCGTTCACCACCAAACCCATTTTTTCCGCTTCTTTTTCTAGCTTGGAGTACGCAGAGGTTACGGCGCGGTTGTTAAGGCCGATAATGTCAATGTCTTCAGCATATGCTAACAGTTGCACGCTTTTATAGAATATTATTCCAGCGCGGTTAAGTTCTGCAGATTGTATTATTTTCTCCAACATCAAATTAAAGAAATTGCACGATAGGGGGTCACCTTGTATGAAACCTCGTTTAGTTTCAAACGGCTCGGAGAGGTCCTTCCCAATTCTGACTGAGCTGGTGGTGTTGCTCAATGCCATTTTGCAAAGCCGTATAAGTTTTGCGGGGAAACCAAATTCAGACATAGCGGCATATAGGCAGCTCCTTTTCGTGCTATCGAAAGCGACTTTAAAATCAACAAAGAGGTGGTGTGTGTCGATTCTTTTCTCACGGGTTTTCTCCAGGATTTGACGTATTGTGAAAATCTGGCCGATGGTAGATTTTCCAGGTCTGAAGCCACACTGATAAGGTCCAATCAGTCTGCTCACGTCAGGCTTCAATCGTTCGCACAATACGCTTGACAAAACCTTATATGCGAGATTCAAAAGGCTGATTCCGCGGTAGTTGGTGCAGTTTGCAGGATCACTTTGCTTGTGGATTGGGCACAGAACACTTAGATTCCAATCTTCGGGCATGCATTCATCCGACCATATTCTGCACAGAAGCTGGTGCATACGCCTTACCAGCTCCTCGCCGTCATGCTTGAATAGCTCAGCAGGCAAACCATCAGCGCCAGCTGCTTTATTGTTTTTTAACCGGGATAGCACACATACTCCTTGTTGCACTCGATCTTAGCGTTGCCTTGTAGGTTTCGTTCTTTCTTTTCGTTGCAGCTCGGCACTCTTCATCATCGTACCAGTTGTTTCTTCTCGTTGGCCGGAATCCAATTACTTCTTCGGCTGCGGTACGGAGTGCTCCTGTGATGTGCTCCCACTGCTCATGCATTCCACTGGGTTGAATTGTGCTCTCAGAGAGCAGGTGTGGGAGTCGGTCTGCAAAATCATTGGCGGTCTGTTGCGATTGCAGCATTTCGACGTCCAGCTTTCCTTGCGTTTTCTGTTGCACCTGTTTTGTCGTACAGAGGCGGGTACGAATCTTAGCTGCTACCAGGTAGTGATCGGAGTCGATGTTTGGACCTCTTATTGTGTGAACATCTAAAACGCTAGAAGCATGCCGTCCGTCTATCACAATGTGGTCGATCTGGTTTCGCGTTTTTCGATCGGGAGACAGCCATGTAGCCTGATGGGTCTTCTTGTGCATAAACCTGGTGCTGGCAATGACCATGTTTCGGGCACCGGCGAAGTCGATCAGCCTGTACCCATTTGTCGAAGTCTGGTCGTGCAGACTGAACTTCCCGACTGTGGGTCCAAATACACCCTCTTTGCCCACCCTGGCGTTAAAGTCACCAAGCATGACTTTGATGTCATGACGGGGGCAGCGCTCGTATGTTTCCTCCAGGCGCTCGTAGAATGCATCCTTTTCCACGTCGTCTGTCTCTTCCGTCGGAGCGTGGGCGCAGATAAACGAGATGTTAAATAATCGTACTTTTACGCGGATTGTAGCGAGATGCTCATAGTGTGTGAAGGACAGTACTCGATTACGGAGTCTCTCTCCCACCACAAATCCCACGCCAAATCTGCGCTTGTCGACATGCCCACTCCAGTAAATGTTACAAGGTGGTTTGTTCATATTACCTTGCCCCGTCCATCGCATCTCCTGTATGGCGGTGATGTCAGCTTTAGCCTTTCTCAGGGCCTCAACCAACCGGACAGCGGCACCTTCCCCATTGAGGGACCGGACATTCCAGGTGCATGCCCTTAAATCGTAGTCCTTGTTTCGTTTCCGTGTGTCGTCATCTAAAAAGGGGGTTCTCATATCCGAGGCTTTTTTGGATTTCATTGGTACGTTGTTTTAGGTGGTGGGTCCCAAACCCAACGCACAACCCGTTCCACGGGAGGTTGTAATTTAAGTGCATGTTTATATAGCGAGCCGCTTCATCCAAGACAGACGCCCGCTTGCAGCCGCACCACTAGGTGATCAGAAGCTGCTTGTAAACCCCTGGTAATCCCTTAAACCGATTAGGTCGGAGTGGCCTTGCCAGGTTGTCGCCTTCTCACGTTTAGCTCACCACCAAACGGGTGTTCGGTGGCTACCCAGAGGATACTTGGACGCAAGCGCCCGGAAGTAGTGAGCTGCTTGGACCGCATGCAAAAGAATCGCTCTGACCATTCCCAAGTGAATGACGATCAGAAACTTTCCCCACTTACGTGGACTTCTACACGCGGACCCATCCTACTGTGTTATTTAATGCAATCAATTCCCTATAAACTGGATCTGAATCAGAAAATGGGTTGGGTGGGTTGAACGTTCCTAATATGAAGAGGCCTTCTGCATAGGTAGCTCTGCTGCAAGCAACATACAAAGAGGCCCTAGGCATCCTAGGTCGAGTATGAACAACGACTTGGCTATATGTAGCACCCTGACTTTTATGTATAGTTATTCCCTCTGCAGGAAGAATTGGGAATTGTTTTCTGTCAATAATTAGCTGCTCATTCCTTTTGTACTGAAAGGTTCTAACTGTCTTCTAACTGCGCCATTCACCAAACCATCACCTGTGTTGACGTTTACAGTCATCATATACTTTGCAGTAGTTTTTAGCGTTAAGATATATGGAAGTTCTTGTGTTTCTGATATTTTAAAAAGTTTGACCCTCTCTAAAATATTGTCATTTTGCCATTCTACTGATATCCCCTTTACCACATCCTTTTCGGTTGAATAAAAGGCTGGAGTTGCTATTTGATTAAGCTTAAGTATATTGTAATTGCTAGTCTCTTCATTCGACCAAAACAAATGTATTGCTTCATCGGGAACTTGACTTGAGCTAACAATCCGACCTTCCATTAACGATATGTCCTCTTTCGTCAGTGTACCTGAACCCATGTTATTTAAAGCAATAGCAAAAGGCTGATCTCCCCTCTGTCTCATTATCTCAGTCAGCTCAAAATATTTAAACGGCTCCCACAAAGGTGATCCAACTAAAACGCTATAGTTGTCATTAGAATTCGGAGAAAATATCCACCTATCGCCAACTGGAGTTAGCTGCTTTAAATCGCCAAAAACAATAACAGACATTCCCCCAAAAGGCAAAGTACTTTTAAAAATTTGCTTCAATCTGGCATCAATAAAGGTAAACAAGATACTTCATAGATAATGCTTAACTTCAAATCGCTCAGTTTAGTATATATTGAATTAACAATGTCGCTGCTGAGAGGCCGTAGTTCTCTATTAGACTGATTTACGGGTAATGAAAATATAGAATGCAGTGTGACTCCACCTATGCCAAAAGCTGCTTTTCCCGTAGGGGCACAAAGAAAAATTTTTGTTGAGCCTGGGTTAGACCCAGGTACAGAATTGAATCTATGATTGAGAGCTTGATATATTGCTGATATCAACCGGCTTTTTCCAACGCCCGCCCCACCACCCACAAATTCATAAAATGGTTAATTTCTTTTAAAGTGATGCAGCATATGAGACAAGTAAGATCGCTGTCTTATATTAAGCGTTTGAATGGCAGAAAGAAAATCTTCAACATTAATTAAAGAAGGTAATTTAATGATCCTCATATTGCTGTTTGAGTCATTATCATTATTTACTAATTCTTCCTCGTGAAGATTTAGCAAATTCAAATTAGGGCTTATTTCAGGAAGTGCGAGAACCCTAAACTCGTCGTCAGCAGCTATTATGGGTGCATCGATCTCAGTTGTAGCGAAATCTTCTTCTCTTAACCTACTGAGCACATTCTCAAGCTCTCGTTGCTCCAACACATCACATTTCTTTCGATTTTCTTCACTTGAATTCGATTAACTACACACGTTTGCTCATTGTCGTTCTCGATTAACTCTCGGTGCTCATCCCGCCATGGTTTATAAAGCATTACCATTTCTCTGAAATAATCAGCTCTATGTGTGTCTGGACTATACCTCCTGGAACGAATCACACACGGTTTGGTACGTTTTTTGACGAAACCGCTATTGTCTACCAATGGAATTGGAACCCCACTTACAGTGGAATTGTCACCTTCTACATCTTCGTCTTGAATTGCATTACCCCTTCCAGTTATAACTGACTTCAAAAACTTATACGTTGAAGCAAAATCAGCGAGACAACAGCCTGTTCCAGTTGGCTTCACGATTCGCACCCGTTCCCCAGGACGAGAGGTGTTAATAAAAACATCTGCATTGCTTGCTTCCGAAAGATGAAGTCCAATGCAACAATAAACCGCCTCTTGAGCAGAAATTTCCGTTCCAGACACAAATTTATGCCCTATGTGCTGAAGTTTCTGCTTTACTGTATAGTTTCCAGCGCTAACTTCAGCCATAGCTTCATTCAATAGTCTGGAAATACCACTATTCGACTTATTTATATAGTTAATTATATATGAACAGCAAGCATACGCATCCAAAATGAATTGGATGTCCATATTAGCTCTGTGGAGTTCTAATATTGTCGGATTGTACGCATTAATAAATCGATCTTTAAACTGTCTTTTCAAAAAAAAAGTTGGGTTTCAATAAATTAGATCTAAGTGCAAGTATGTATTCATCGAAACACATATTTATTTCGCATAGGATAGAAACGAATCAAAATTGCCTAAATTAGAAATTTCGGACACGGTTAAATTGGAATTCAACAGCCTGTAAACTTTAGAGTAATTTTCTTTATGAATAGTCACATTTTCTGCGTCGTCTGGTAGTGGTAATAAAATTAGTGTGGCAGGCATAGGAGGGTAGGGAATACCAAAACGGCAAACCTGCTGTCCCCTTATTTCTCGCATACAAGATCGTCTATGATTATGTCGTTGATATTCTATGTAGCTTTCTAAGTTTACAGTAGAACCTTCCGTTGAAATATACTTATGTATCTATAAACTCTATAGCTTGGGGGAATGATTGGGGATCCTGAAGATCGACTTGTGGAGCATTTTGAAGCCAGTACATTCCGAGTACATGAGGTGAGCCTCGTTGCTGAAATTCAACTCTCCAGTAAAAGTTTTTGACAAAGTGCTCATCAAAAATACCCCCATTTTCCTTGAACAACTTCAGGATCTGCCTGTACCGATAGTCAAAATATCGTGCACGTGTAACCGCATCTGACCTAATTAAACGGTATCGGTCTTGAGTCGGCATATTATTGGCATCGCTTTCAGATATTCCCTAGAATCAACTGTTTTGGATAAAATAACTAAAAGCTCGAGCCATTGAGACGCTGCTGCTGATAAAGTTATAAAGAAAGTGGGAAGCCAAATTGGCGAATCATGGCAATAACTTTTTTTTTTCTCCGCCTTCCAGTGAGCTGGTGAAGATCTTACACCTTTGAGGACCCTATAGCCATCATCATGCTGAATCAGACTTTGGACATAATTTTCATTTAAAATTTTATCGGCTGTGACTCGGTTGCTTCCAGAAAATTTCCTAAGGCAAATTGACGTGCTATTTTTAACTTGTAGTAGTTCCAACTTTTTATAGTTTTAAAAGAGTTTGGGTATAGTACAGGCTCTTCTATCAAAGCGGCGAATTTCACAACAATTTTGCTGTAAGTCTCTGCAGAAGAAAGAAACGTTCAGCATAAATTGTGGGAAAAGACAACTCTTCTGAATTGCTATCTTGAATTATATCAAGTGGCCGTTGGCCTTCGCCGGGTGCAATAACCAAACGGCTTATATCGATGTTCTCTAATGGAATATTATCAAGTAAAGTTTCTTGCCCGCCCGGGTTTAACTCTTCAATCATCTCTTGCATTGGGACATGAATACCTCGAGCAGTATTATGGAAATTATTTTGTTCCTCCCTAATATTTTGAATTAATGTAGCATCTTCAATAGTTGCAATAAAAGGAACCTCTTCTAGATTAGAAAAATTAGATACCCATTCTTCATTAATTTCAATGTTATGCTCGCGATATAAGGGCGTATTTACCAAAAATCTCAATGCTTCCATGATCTTTGAGGGCCGTATGGTGTCCGTCATATAATCATGCTTATATTCCATACGCCTTTTTAAGTGAATTTGGATAACATGCGATTGGTCGAATGACCTCGGCAATGAAGTAACAATATCATTTACCGATATGGGAACATTAACAACGGCTCCCCTTAACAAACTCTGACCCTGATAACCCAAGGGACGAATTGTCATAAAAGGCAACCTGGGTGTAATGAGACACTCTTCTACCGGTGTGAGATCTTTTAGACATTCAGGAGCTTCAGGAAAGTCTAATCCATTAGCTAGACATATTTTTGGAAGATTATTTCTTTTGATGGAATTTCTACAAGTTGCGCAGAAGTTATAATTTCCTTCTTCAGATGGAATTTACGGGATAAATAAAATGCAGATTCCACATTTGGATGCCTTTCTGAAATGTCTTCAAAATTCAAAGTGTGAACTTGATATTTGAACCAGAGCCCACCACAGCAAATACAAACTTCAGTTGGCCCGTTTTTGATATTTCGAAAATAGGTTTGTCGAAACCCTATCATTCCCGAATTTTCAGGTTCAAAGTTCCGATTTTCCCTAGTTAATCTATTTCTATCGCAATTTCGTTCGTTTTCTGCCTGCCTATTTTCCAAATGTTCCCTATGGAGATGAACCCTGCTGTGAATTCTACGCCGTGAATCAACATTTGCCGCCCTAGCCCTTTCCCTAAGAACTCTGCGAGATCGAGTGTTTGCTGATTGTTCCAGGGCAACCTACGTTCCTGGGTATTTCTAATTTGCTCCGCATACCCAAGTTGGGAGTTTTCTCGCCGGGAGCTATGCTGCCGTGTATTTCCAGCTTGCTCCGTTGAGCGAACTAAGGGATTTACACGGCGCAACCTACGTTCCTGGGTATTTCTAATTTGCTCCGCAGACCGAAGTTGGGAGTTTTCACGCCGGGATCTATGCTGCCGTGTATTTCCAGCTTGCTCCGTTGAGCGAACTAAGGGATTTACACGGCGCAAACTATGTTCCTGGGTATTTCTAATTTGCTCCGCAGACCGAAGTTGGGAGTTTTCACGCCGGGATCTACGTTGTCGTGTATTTATGGTTTGTTCAAGATTGCGAATCACCGGATTTTCGCGACGAAGTCTACGTTGGCGAGTATTATCATTTTGCTCAGCCAAGTGAACCTGGGGATTTGCGCGATAGGTTCTACGCACACGGGTGTTCCTATTCTGCTCTAACAGCCGAGCTTCCGGGTGCAACCTACTACTAGAACGGTTCAAAGTGTCTTGGGATTATTCATCTAATCTATATTCACTGTTTTCTCTAAGATTCCTCATACCTGTTCTAACATTTCTACTTCTTATAGTTATAGATTGCCTACTTAGCCTAGGCATTGTATAAAATACTTAAATTGATTAAACCTGTTTAAATGTTTCTTTAATTGAACCCTGGCTGGTGGCGCTCTTCTTCCTGTTCGGAACTTTCTCCTTTTAAAATCAAGTTTATACAAATTGCTCAGTGCCGGATTCTCCTTGTAACAAATTCTCGCTAGTGGCGCTCTTCTTCCTGTTCTTTGATTCGTCCTTTTAAAATAAATTTATTACAGCTTCTTCAATTGTACACTTCGTTTTTAAAAAAAACGTTCTTGCAAATGTCCAAATATGACTGAACCATAATCCTATATTTTGGGCTTTTATATCCTTTAAAATCGTCCAATGTATAAATATTCACTTACACAAATGCATATAATAAAGGCCAGAATGAATGCACAAATATGCTACAAGGGCACACACAAATGTGTAGCCCATTTTAAAATGATTATTTTGAGCTACCTAACTAGTATGGAAGTTTAAACAAAAAAATAAAATAGTACCTGCGACTTTTTAACAAAGATAATATTTAACCAACCCCTTTCTTTAAAAATCTGCATAAAATCTTCAATTCTTAACGGGCTTTAGGTAGGCACTTATGTCTCCATAACGGATGAGCCTCAAGTAGGCGTGTACGAGTATACATACATACATCCCGCAAATTGGTGGTAATCCCTACCAACCATACGCAGATAAAAAAATGGATAAAACATAGGTCGCGCTATCCACAAATGAGGATAAAAAAGTGGATAGTTTTCTATGGGCCGCGTGCAGATATTATCCACATTCCCTATGTAAATTTCGTGTACGTGTGACCTTGCATCACCATCGCACTCATTTGGAAATTCCATAAGAAAAAACATAGCTGCGCCGTTCTAAATATAAAAATTTCCCAAAACAAAGGGTTGCATTTTCATAGAGTTGCCAGATCGGAAATCTGGTATGCCTAAAAAATACCCAAAAATTAAGGGAAAATGCCCAAAAAAATACCCCAAAAATATGGAAACGGCCCAAAAAATCCAAATAATTTCAAAACGATTTATTTTTTATAAAATACGTTTTAATGAAAATATATACTTTAATTTTAGGAAATATAATACAAAATTTACTTAAAGTTATAGACATACATATAATTAAATACATGCTGTTTTATTAGTTGCAAAAATTATTAAGCTATTTAAACGAAATTAGCACCAAAAGAAAGGTAATTTAATAACCTTTCTTTTGATGCTAAACAACTATACAATTACAAATTAAATCTTTAAGAAAAATGTAACTTTGTTACAACTTGAAAAAAATCCATGGATTTTGTTCTATTACACATATGTGTTTACAAAATTGATAAAATTTACAATAAATTATTAAGCGATTTCAACAAAAATAGCATCAAATGAGAGGTAATTTAATAACCTTTCTTTTGATGCTAAACAACTATACAATTACAAATTAAATCTTTAAGAAAAATGTAACTTTGTTACAACTTGAAAAAAATCCATCGATTTACATACATATGTGTTTACAAAATTATTTAGCTCGCTCAAGATTGCACTACATCACACAAAGAAAAAGAGAGGCAAATCTAACCGAAAAAGAAGATTAAAATTGCAGTTACCGGGATTATGGATAAATACACACATGTGTATAATATTTGTTAACATATACAAATATATGTATGTATGTATGTATATGAAAATCTCGTTAAGTATGGGAAATTCCGAATAATAACGATGTTGAACGATTAAGGTTTCATTTTAAAGGTATTTTCGAGACGTTGCCACTTCTGTAGCCCACATTGCGAATATTAGCACACAGTTAGAGGAACTGGGCAATTGTGGTAAACTTTCTGGTTCCCAGATCATATCGGAGAAACTACGTGTCCATTTTCAATTCTTTCTGAAGCGTTTTTTAAAGTGAAGTATTAGGTATAAAATAATAAGACTGAAATGGTATAAATAAAAAATATTTGAATTTTTCTTTAAATTTTTTTATTTTCTTGACTTCACATTGAACAAATTGAAAATTCAAAAACTGAAAACTGAAAATATCTTCGTATACATTTTATTATAACAATTTTCCAACAAATGTTTTCTTTGGTTTTTCTTGAAACTATTTAAATATTTTTTAGAATATTTCACAAAGTATTTATTTAAAATAATCATACCTTATTAAATTTAATACCTAAACGTTTATTCCTTCGTACAAAAACTACTTCTCCTTAAACACTAAACATGCGTATAATCAATATGTAATTTATTTATAAACATCAATGGCCCGTCCTCAAAAACTATACCAAAATCACTAAAACTCAATTCGTTAATATTCTTGAATTCTGCCTCAGAGAAAATAAATATTTTGTATACGACAACAAATACTATCAGCAAATTTATGGGATGCCAATGGGTAATTCATTGTCACCAACAATAGCTGACATAGTCTTAGACAAAATTATTGACGATAGCATCATAGAGCTAAAATCCAATGACATAAGTATCAAATACATGACGAAGTATCTAGATGATATCTTCGCCATTGTTGAGGTTAAGGACGTAAATAAAATTCTAAGAATATTTAATCAACAACATAATAAATTTAAATTTACTTTGGAAACCGAAAAATTTAATAAACTTGCATTCCAGAGACGCCATAGTGAAATTCCTATGTAAAATCACCTCCTAATTCCGAAAATCAAAGTTATTTTTACTTGAATGGTACCGTTTTTGAGATATTTACGATTTACCGTTATTTCAAAAAACAAAAAAGATGGCTCCACTTAATCGTGTATATCTCAAGAACAAATTGAGCTATTCGAAAACGGTTTGAAAAATTTTAAAGCTTATAAAATTTACTATAACCATTACATACAACACTTTTTGCTAGGTCCTGCAGATTCAAACATAGTGAACAATCATTACGGATTTTTTAAATTTTTTTTGTAAAAATATAAAAAAAATTGTACTTTGCGAGGAAGCATCTCGAAAACTTTTTGTTTTTTTGAAGATATTTTTTCCCCCTCTAAGCTCTGTTTTATTACAAAAAAAAACAAGCTATCAGTGAACAAAATCGATGAACTAATACAAAAGTTATAAGCATTCAAGTAAATATATACATTTAATGCTTAAGTACCCTACTGGTACATATGTGTTAGTATTCGTATATCAGTTAGTTAGCAGGTAAATTTTCGAAAAGTTATTAGATACAAAAAGCTGTTAGTGTCGTTTTCTCAAACCTAGGTACATTTTAAACAAGAGCATATTTTTGAGGCAGGTAGTGTTTTCTTTGTAGAACTAGGGAACCTTTTTGTTTAGGTAGGCTTGAATTTTTACTGGATCTAAGTATAAATAAGAGTACATGCGCCTTGTTCCTTCATAATATCTGCAAGGCTCGCCGGATACTGTTCAGTTTATAATTGCAGTTTATAACCCGTCATTTACTTAAAAATAAAAAATGAATAAAAGGGCGCGAGAGTTTGAGTGTACAAATGATCCAGATATGTTCTGTTTCATCTGCGGTCAATTTATTGTTAAAAGTATGAGACGTGTGTTTTCAAATCCTTTGAAAGTTACATACTATAAGTGTTTTGGAATTGAGCCTAAAACCATGGACACCGAACACTGTGTGCACCACATGCCGAGTCGAATTGACTTCTTCGGAAACCGGAACAAAAAGGTACGTTGTAAAAATTAGGAATTTGTTCCCTTTTAATGCATAGCTGACTAATTTCTGAAACTATCTATTTAGGCGACGTGTGAAATTTATTACACCAATGAAGTGGAGGGAACCAACTTGCCATTCAACGGACTGCTATATTTGTACTACAAAAGTACTTGGGGTTGGAAAGTCCAGAAAAGTAACCTATGCGAGCGTATCTACAGTGTCATTACCAGAACTAATTTCAACAGAAGCGACATTGCCAGAATCAAACTTAACTTTAGTTCCGGCTCCAGTTTCATTGTCAACAGTAGTATCTGATTACGCGGCATCATGTTGTACTGAATTTCAAACGGAAAACGAAAGAAATTCTTTGTCACAAGCACAACTCAATGATTGGATAAGGGATTTGGAATTTTCAAGGGTAAAAAGGAAAAGGCCTCTCGAATGCAACAATTTAAATTTGTTTCATCCGATGTTAAGGTAACATATTATAGAACTCGTCACGAAGAATTTTCCAAGTACTATACGAAGGAGGACAGTGTTTGTTACTGCAAAGACATTGCTGGTGTATTCAAACAATTTGGTGAACCATATGATTCAAAAGAGTGGCGATTGTTCATAGACGGCAATAAATTAAGTTTAAAGGCCGTATTATTGCATATTGGCAACCAAAAGCCATCTATCCCGATCGCGCATGCAGTAAATACGAAGGAAACATATGAGATAATGCAAAAATTGCTCAAGTTAATCAAATACGAAGAACATGATTGGAAAATATGTGCCGATCTTAAAGTCGTTGGAATGCTATGTGGTCTACAAAGTGGATACACAAAATACTGTTGCTTTCTATGCAAATGGGGTAGCCGAGCTCGTCAAGACCACTACATCATAAAGGATTACATAAATTTACATGAGAATATATAGCCATAAATCTGAATTCATCGTCCAGTTCCGAACAAACAATGTGTCATTTATGTATTTATCTAATTTACTTTTTATTTTCTTTCAGGAGTAAATATGTCTTTAAAAATTCATTTCTTACACTCCCACTAAAATTTTTTCCCGCTAAATCTTGGCGACGAAAGTGACGAGCATGGCGAAAGGTTTCACCAGCAAATGAAAGTGATTGAAAGTCGGTATCAAGGATTCTGGGATGTCAAACAATATGTCCATTAAAATTGCACGAAGAAGTCTTAAGAAACTACTGGATGGTTGAAGAGGCCGTGTCTCCAATCCACCTCTCGTACGGTTGATTTAATTGCTAAGGTTGAGTGTATTCGTATGAATTTGAGAAAAAAACTGGTAGTTGGAGAGGCCGTGTCTCCAATCCACCCTCTCTTTCATCAACTACTTATATTGTATCAAATTACTTGGACGCTGTGGCTATTAGTAAGTGGAGCGGGTGAATCCTTTATTGTTTATCGGCGGACGGTAAGAAAATCAAGTATTGCATTAGATAAATGGGCAAAATAACATTCCAAGCTGATAAAGCTATATAATTTGTTGTAGTGTAAACACTAGACATTCAGAGGATTGTTTCTGGCAAAGTTTTGACGATAAATGGGTATTTGAGATGGTTCAAAGTGCCTCGACGTCCTAGCAGGAACGGCGAAATTTAGCGGACTAACAAGATCAGATGAGTCAATTTGGCCGATAATCAGCTTATGGAGGAACATTACCCCTAATAAGGCTATGCGATTTTCTAGGGTTGCTAAACTAATAAGGAGAAGCCTATTACTATATGGGGGCAGGTGTATATCTGGGTTCCAGGGGAGACAACGCAAGGCAAATATCAAAAATTGCTTTTGTACTGACTCAACCCGCGTTATATGCTCTCGGTACACGGGGCACCAGACGCATGAACAATACTCAAGTATTGGGCGCACCAGCGATGTGTAAAGGACTTTCGTCATCAAATTCTTTAACCCACCTTTTAACAAATCCAAGCACACCCATGGCCTTCTTCGTGATCGATAAGATATGCATATTAAAACTCAGTTTATGATCAAATGGGTCACCCAGATCAACCACATCAGAGATACGCTCAAAAGGCGAACCATTTTGATTGCATTTAGAGCTATTCAAGTTAAATAGATTGACTGTACACCAGTTCCGGAACGCTTCCAAATCAGCTTGAAGGAGATCAACCCGAAATGGTTCAGTGGGGGAAAATGAGTAACACAGCTTTACATCATCCGCGTACATGAGAGTGCGGGAATAGGAGATAGTTTGAGGTAGATCATTAATGAATAGAGTAAAAAGCAAGGGACCTAAATGACTACCCTGAGGCACACCAGAGGTTACGTTGCTCGACTTAGACATAGTATTCTTGAACAAAACCTGTTGAGACCTGTTCATTAGATAATCTTCAAGCCATACCAATAAATGATTTGGAAAACCCAATAAATAAAGTTTATGGATTAGAAGCTCATGGTTGACCGAGTCGAATGCTTTACTGAAATCAGTGTATATTACATCAGTTTGCAAACAATTTACGAATCCATCCATAACAAATGTGGTGAACTCGAGTAGGTTCGTAGTGGTTGATCTTCGACGCACAAAACCATGTTGACACGGTGATAATAAAGAGCTACAAAGATGTTGCAGTTGGTGAGTGATTATTGTTTTAGGAATAGCTGAAATCTTGGATATTCCCCTGTAGTTCTCAATATTTGACCTACTCCCTTTTTTGTGCAAGGGTATAATAAATGATTGCTTCCAAACAGGGGAATGACGCAGAATCAAGAGATAGTTTAAATAATTTCAGGTCCGGGTCAGATAAAACTACAGCGCAGTACTTCAGCACACAACTAGGGACAGGTGTCAGATGAGCCAAATCTTATAAAACGTTTATGTAGTCTGGACTTAATATTGCTGAGTCTAGCAAGCTGTTTGGAGAACCAGAGCGGCTTATTCGTCCCAACACTAATATAACGGAGAGGGACACAGTTGTCGAAAATTCCATGTAGCGAGTTATAGAATATGGAATCGGCTGTATCGATATCTTTACAGGCATAGAGATACGACCAGTCATGGGAAGCTAACATATCATTGCGTTTTATGAAGTTCGCTTTAGAGAAGCAACGAGTGCGGGATCGCTGTTTTCCTATCCTTATGCCAAGGCTACTAGGTTGCGCCATATCCAATACTATCTCGAGCGTAGAATGAAATGCATCTTCAGGGACAGATAACGGTGGAACCCTATTAAGTGTGAATCATCCATAAATACCAGATCAAGAATCTTGTTATTACAGTTAGACACGTAGTTGATCTGTAGAAGCAAGGTATCCAACATGGAATTGAGGAAATCATGTTGTGAGATCGGGGTTAGAAAGTTTGAATCGCTTGAGCTAACCCAGCCAACTGAAGGCAAGTTAAAATCTCCAAGAACAAGAAGACGATCACTATCACGCAACTGTGATTGCAAATTACTAATACCAGAAAAATGAAGAGTATAAACATGCATATCCGATAGAGGCGGTATGTATAAGCAAGAGATAATTAGATTAAAATTATGCAGTGAAATCTTTACTGCAATGAATTCAATATCAGGCTCATTGTTTAAGACAAGCAACTCAGATGAAAGGCGGGATTCGACGGCTATAAGAACTCCACCGGCCCTAGATATACGATCACGACTATGAACGACGTAATTACTGCAGAAAAGCTCAGAGTTGAAATTGTCAGGTTTTGACCAGATCTCTGTAAATGCTATTACATGAGCAACAAAATTGAAACTATTTAGGAAAAAGGTATTTAATTTGGAGCGTAAGCCCCGAAAGTTTTGATAGTGAACAGTAAGAGGTGGGACAGAAATTAATTTATTCAGTGTTTTGAAACATTAAAGAGGCAGATGCAGGTCTCGATTTTTTTGTGAACAAATGTACCACGGAATGATCCGGCCAAAAGGAAGAGTTAAGTACTCTCTCAAAAAATGAATCGGGCACTGAGATTTTAAACGACGAAATATCTCGTTCGTAGTTAAAATTAAATTTGTAGACGCTGATGTTGGTCGTGGGTGGAGCACCAAGCTTATAACAGATATAACTCTTGATATCCCCATCAGTTAGCGATACTAAAGCCGCGATACAAAAATAGCCCTACGCGGTGGGACGGCGGTCACCAGCCTTGGAGTATCGAGCTGAACAGCCACGCTAGGTAGTCGCTCCACAGCAGATACCACAGTGGGAAGAGGTTCCACCACAGAAACCGAGGTTTCGTTACCGACGCTGGCATCGTGACTGTTATTGCCTAAGACACTTGAACTAGAGCCGGCGGCCACCGTGGTGTGGAGGTAGTGTTGTCGGCCTACCACACCGAAGGTCCGGGTTCGAGCCCTGGTACAGGTTACATCAAAAAGTGGTTTGAAAAAGTTTTTTCAAAACGGGGTCGCCCCTCGGCAGTGGTTTGGCAAACTCTTCGAGTGTATTTCTGCCATGAAAGGCTTCTCAGCAAAAATTCATCTCCTTTGTAGATGCCGTTCGGAGTCGGCGAAAAACCGTAGGTCCCGCCAATTTGTAGGAAAAATTTCAAAGCGGCACACCACAAATTGTAAGAGAAGCTCGGCGCAAAAATATACATATATATATACTTGAACTAGAGCTTGGCGCTGTTTTTGGTATTGTTCAGCGCCTAATTTACTTTTGCTACCCGATTTCGCCTTCGATTTAGCTGATGGGCAGCTGGCATTAATTGAGGTCTTTATACCTTCAATTTGCGCTGCCAGATCCTTGAACCTAATATCGAAGGCGGTCATAATGGCTGCCAGTCCTAGTTTTTGCGAGGCAAGGACGTTATCGAGGGCCTTCGATATTCTACCTAGCACATTTACGCATCCCGGACAGAAGTACCGAAACTGAATATTCCGTTTTAGAAGTTTAACATTATACTCACACAATTGGCCCTCGCAACAGTTGCGATGGAAAAGCTTATTACAAAAGCCACTACAAGGCACAATTAAGGACTCACTCCTGCTGAAAGATTTGTCGCACTTGCCACAAAAGTCATCCATGACGAAAGATTAATAGTAATAAATAATTAAAAAGAACACGTATTATTTTGGAGCACTGGATACAGCTGGATGCCAACGAAAAACAGCAAACTGCAAACTGCAAAAAGCGAACAGCAAACAGCAAAACACCGCGCAGAAATACACACACTTGTAAACGAGATAGTATACAGCAACAAAACCAAAGCAGCAATCACCAACAAATTAGCCGACTTTCTTATTTGATTTGGTTGATTTGCCACGTATATTATATTTCAAATAGTTGATCGGTATGTAAATATTAATTTGAGATGTAATCAACTATGTTAACCGAGTAATAAAACTATTTTTGAAGAAAAAAGATGAAATAGGTATAGAGCGAGTTAAAAACACGGCCGAGAGAACCAGAGTAGCCAACTCAACTCATAATAAACAGTTTAAATAAAAAATCCCTGATGAGGACGCAAAACTGCGTCGAAACGCGTAGGATGGCAACATAAAACGTTGTTTTATTAGAAAAGCTCCATTAAAAATATTATTAAAATTTACTTGGCCCAAAATAAATAATTAAACGGATTCGGAGAGCTAAATAACCGAAATAAAAACCCACAAATTCGAAAAACAAAGCAACAAAATGAAACATTTTCAACAAGGATTTTCAACATCAAACAATCCAACAAGGATCACAAAAACCTTGTTAAGCAACAGCAAAGACTAAAATACCTTTTGAAGTGCAAAGACTTTGGAATTATACCAACACACCTTACGGGTAAGACCACAAAAATAATACACGGTTTTACACTGGAAAAAACAAAAATTTAAATGCAAAAAATTGGGAATCTCTTTTTGAACAAAATATTAAATTTGGAAATTAAGGAGGCAAATATGATAATTAGTAATTTAAATCGCACAATTGTGAAAGTACAGCAGAAACTAAATGAAACTTTAGACAAAAATGTATACAACTCCGTGTTGAAACACAAAAGCAATCTATATTACATACAAAAAAGTCAATAGAAAAGAATCTAGATAAAAAACTGAAGGATAGAATTAAGATAATTTTTGAGAAATTTTACCTAAAATTTAATGCAGACTGGTTCACAAGCAATACTGAAATTGACATACCTCTTGAATGCCAATGGGTACTATCCCTGGGGAATAAATTCGCACTTCCAGTAACCGGAAAGATTTTTTCACCACTACATATTATAGCTGATGCCGAACAGAGCATTCGCACCATAACAGATGATAGAGAAAAAGATATTGTTAGATGTAATTTTGCAAAAAGGGTTAATTCATTCAAAAATAAATCAAGAAATAACGAAAGAGAGAAATTTATATTACAACTCTACGAAGAAACGAAGCGATTTTTGTATCAACATAGAGATGCCATTATGATCACTAATGCAGATAAAGGGAATAGAACGGTCATGATGTACAAAAAAGATTACAAAAAGAAAATGGAGAATCTTCTAAAAGATAAAGTTACATACAAAACCATAAAAAATTATCCAACCCAGTTCCTACTGAGGAAAAATAACAAAATGGTCAACGAAATCTACAAAACCCAAAACATCGACGAAAAACAAAAAATACGTTTAATATGCACAGCAGCCACAGCCCCGCGACTTTATGGCCTTCCGAAAGTTCATAAGGAACACATACCAATTCGCCCAATATCATCCTCAGATCTTAAAAAACGTGGTCTCCGAAAAATACAACATTAGAAATTCAGTTCAACCAAAACAAGCAATAAAAGATATACACATTCCCGAAGATGAAATTCTTATAGCGTCAGACGTGGGATCCCTGTTCACGAATATACCTATCCATCTGGCGATTAACACAATATTAAAACAATGGCCCGTCCTCAAAAACTACACCAAAATCACTAAAACTCAGTTCCTTAATATTCTTGAATGCTGACTCAGAGAAAATAATTATTTTGTATACGACAACAAATACTATCGGCAAATTTATGGGTAATTCATTGTCACCAACAATGGCTGAAATAGTCCTAGACAAAATTATTGACTTTTTTCGCAAACGACAAGCTGTGTAGTTGTGTTTTTTATTTTGCTCTGTGCTTTTATCTACAAAATTTAATCATATTTGTCATATATCTGTAAATTTTGAATTTTAAGATTAAAGTTAATGAGTTGAATACTTAATGTGCTTCACTACTTGTTGTGAAAAGTGTAAATTCTTGATAAATTCTTGAAAATTAAATAATTATAAATTCATTCTATTGAATTTGTGTGTGCCGAGTTGTGTTTTTGCATATTGTATTTGTTGCTTTTGAAAGGCTTACATTTTACATTGTAATTGTCGTTGTGTGCTGACTTGCTTTTCTTTTTCTCACTCCTTTTTCGTTACAGCTGTTTGCGTGGTTTGTTAAACGTCAAGTACAGTGTGTTTAAAACTGTTCGCTCAGTACATTGAATTCCAAACTGCCAGGGTTGTTTTTATAGCTTTTTATTTTTAACTACTATATTTTTGAATTTTATAATTTTTTTAATTTTTCTTAATTATTAATAATGCAATGTCGTGCACGTTTGAAAATTGCCAGATAAAAAGCGAGTCGGAGCGCTTTGTAGCATGCTGGCTGTGTGATGCACTTGTCCACGCAAAGTGCACTGGCTTAACTGGTAGAACAGCTGATCTTATTAATGATGGAAAAGGTCTGCGCTAGTCTTGTTCAAAATGTAGATCGACGGAAGTTGATCTTTGTAAGGTCTTTCGTCATATCAGAAACGGGTTTTCCGAGATCAGCAAAGACTTTTCTTTGCTGACCGAAAAATTCAAAAAATATGAAAGCATTTTTAAAACGTTTGGAAATCTGGACAAATCGCTTCAATTGGAAAAGTCTATCAATCGTGATGGCGAGCGCGAGCCTGCTCCTTTATTAGAGCCGAACTTGCCGCAAGCCATCGAATTGATAGACTTGGCGTCCCCAATTCCAAGCACATCTGTTCGGACAACGTCCAAGAACCCTCCAAAGACATCCACTAAAAAAATCCGGATCCTCCCATTATTGTAATTGAGTCTGAAAAAATTGCTAGGAAGCTGGTTGTGGTCCCTCGCAAAAAATCTATTTTTGTGTCTAGGTTCCATCCTGACACTACAGAAGAAGATTTAATGTACCATATTTCGACTAAAGTAAAAGATCGTAAATTGACTATTAAAAAGTTTAATTTCACGTATCAAAGAAATATGTCTTCATTTAGAATTGATGTCGCTGAAAAAGATTTCGACGCTCTTTTGGATATGTAGTTCTTTTTGGCCCCCCGGTGCCCTTGTGCGGGAGTTTGAATACAGACCAAATAGAAATGTTCAAAATGTAGCAACAATCTCTCGTGATAACGTTGAGCCAAAAAACTGAGTACTAAGACCATGACTATATTTTATCAAAATGTCAGAGGTTTGAATACCAAATTAACTGATCTTTATTTGAAATCTTTCTGTTGTAAATATAACGTAATTGCTTTCACTGAAACTTGGCTAAAACCTCATGTTTTCAACTCTGAATTTTTTTGTAACGAATATCAAGTTTATAGAAATGATCGCGTGAACAGAGTCGGGGGTGGAGTTTTACTTGCCGTTCATTCCTCCATATCTTCAGAGGAGGTTGATATACCTAACACTGATTCCATTGAGTTGAAATGCATCCGCATTCAGCTAGCGAATGTATCCATGTACTTATCTGTTTGTTACATCCCGCCAGCATCAGAAACGGTTCACTTTTTGACTAAAGATTCTGACTCGATGATTGTTTTGGGTGATTTTAACCTACCTCATATATCGTGGAAAATAGTCGATGGAAATATTATTCCAAATCCATCCAGACCGGGCTACAATGACTTTTTAGATTTCGATATCTGTCTTAATCAAATAAACGTTACAGCAAACAAGTTTGGCAAAGTCTTAGATTTAGTTTTTGTCGATGATAAAAATAAATTTTCTGTAAGTCGTTGCGATCCGCTGGTTTTACCCGAAGACGTCTACCACCCTTCTATGGAAATAATTCACGAAACCATAAGCAATGGCCAATGTACACAAGGCTGCTCATTGTAGTGCTCAAGTAGTAACTTTGATTTTAACTTCGCAAAAGCCAACTATAAAAAATTAAATAAAGAACTGTCTAAATTAACTTGGCCTGAGCTGTGTGGCGATATCGATTCAAAAGTTTTACATTTTAATCAAACTATTTACAACTTATTTGAGAAGATTGTTCCTAAACGTAAAATAACATATGATCATCCAACGCAAGCTTGGTTTACTAAAGAGCTTATGATGTTGAAAAATAGAAAAACGCGTTCTTTCAAATTATTTAAGAAATCGGGGTTAAACAAACACTACTTGTTGTATTCTGGTCTACGTAAGAGGTACATCGACTTAAATAAAAAATGCTATAAAGCCTATATCTCTAAAACAAAAAGAGACATTATTCGCAATCCGAAGTCATTTTATGATTTCGTAAATTGTAAACGAAAAGTAGTGGGATTTCCCTCAGCCATGAAATATAAAGACATTTTATCTAGCGATAATCAAGATATCGCAAATTTCTTTGCGCAATTTTTCACTTCTAACAATTCTGTTGAAAATATGTATATCAATATGTAAAATTTCTCCAGGGTGTTCAGGAATCAGAGTTTGTCCTATTTCGGGTTTTGCTGGATACCTACTATATTTACTTTCTAAACATATTCTACAAATTTTTGTTATTGTAATGAGGAGGCAGGCCGCGGTTCGAGCTGCGCAACGGGCCGAAGAGGCCGCAACCCCTCTGAAGGTGCGGACATTGTGCGGATGGTACCCGCACGGGCAGACGGTGCACTGTAGGAGGGCAATAAAGCGGCACCTAAGCCAGCTCCAGCCCAGACGCAGATCATCGGGGGGAGCTTCGGGCCAGCTAAAGGGACATAATGGCGGGCACAACCGGATCTCGCCCCATCGAATTGTTGCCATGTAGATAAACGCCGGAAACATGCCAACCTCATGGGGGCACAGAGGAGAGAAGTAAGAGGGCTGCATCCGATGATCTCGAAAGAGCTAGCAAGTGCAGCAAACGGGCAAGCGAGAAAAAAGAAAGCGAAACGATCAAGGGCGCCACGGACACCTAAATAGGGAACACGAGGCGAACTTGACGACCCGAGAAGGTTGACGGGGTCAGGTGTGAAATGATACCTGAGGTACCTAGAGACACCGCTCGGGCAAGGGCCCACCTCCACATGGATGTGGGCAAGGAGGGCGCTGCGAATAAAGACAGGACCGAACCCAACCAAGCGAAGGGAATCGGTCAGGGAGGGAGCAGCAAAGACCAGCCTGCACGCGCCCCCGGGTGTAGTAGCAGGACTCACGACCGCGCATCGACCTCCGCCAGCGCGTAAAGCGGAGCTGCGGCACCAGCGAACAAAGGACCAGAGGGAACAGCTTTCAAAACGACCAGCTACCACCTCGACCGCCACCATGGCGGGGACCTCTAGGGCGTCAGGATCGCGTGGACCGGAAACTGCGAGGGAAGCTCATGGGCGGCAAAGCTATTCTGAAGCCCCCAGAGGAATACCGATGGCGGTTCTGCGTAGGAACTACCCAGCGGAAAGCCTGAGCCGGGAGGAGCTATCTGCTCTACAGGTCGCCATCATGATGGAGGTCGCGGAGGGCTGGACAAGCCCGATATCCTTCATAGGAGTCTACTTCCGCCCCGGGTTACTCTTGGCGATTGTATAGATGAGGGCACCGCGACGTGGCTGAACAGGATGATACCGAGGCTGCAGGGATGGACAGGCTCACAACGAGGAGTGGGGACGACATACCCCCACGAGCACGGTCACCATATTCCTGACCAGAAGTGCGGATTGGTCGACGGACTTTGTGCTAAAGCTAATCAGGGCACAGAACTCGTGCCTGCACACCGAGCTGTGGCGTATATTCAGCACCAATGTTGAGGATGGAGGGCTTCGGCTGAACATGGCCATCGATAAGGCCTCCTTCAATGCCATCAAAACTCCATTATTCAGGCTAAACAACCTATTCAGCTTCGTTCCGCATTCCGGGCCCCAACACGCAGGAATTGCTGTAGGGCATGGACTTCCGCAACCTGGACATCAGGGAAGATGTTCGGCTATCTCACCTGGACGAACCTATGGGGCCGGTCCAATGACCGACCTAAGAGGAATAGCCGTGGCCCAGATAAACCCCCACCACGCTAAAGCAGCATCAGCTACGCTTGCGTTGAGTTTCGCGGAGGACAATCTGGGTATGGCTCTAGTACAACAGCCGTGGGTGGTAAACGGCCAGATAAGAAGATTGAAAGGCGACAAGAAAAGGGAATTTGGGATCTCTCTCAGGAGAGACCAAGAGCGTGCGTAGTATTACGAAATTCTATTGACTATTTCTGTCTTACAGAGCACATGAGTAAGGACCTAGTGGCAATACAAACGACGCTGGAAGTTGAGAGCCGCAGGACTAGTGTAGTCTTTGCTGTGGAATACCTGGCGAGTGACGACAACAACTTCCCGCCGCAGAGCGTCAAAAACTTGGCAAACCACTGCAGGAGGGCAAAACTCCCACTGATCATTGGATGCGACGTAAACTCCCACAATGAGATGTGGGGTAGCACAGACACCAACCAAAAGGGTGAGTTTTTAATAAGTAGCGACCTTAACGTATATAATGTGGGTAATGCACCCACCTTTTTAACAAGGGTACGAGTGGAAGTCCTAGACATCGCCATCGGGAACAACCTGGCTGATGTCATGATCTCGAACTGGAGAGTTTCGCCGGAACCCTCCCCCCAGGAAAATTGGCTGGGATAGCTTTAGTAGCACCCTAAACCTTAATCTATCTAGCTTGGGAAATTTGGGAAGGGAGAATCCAAGGGGGCGAAATACAAGACCCCTTGGTGGTCGAAAGAGCTATCGGTGATGAGAAGCAGGGTACGCAAGCTGTTTAATAAGGCGAGAAGCACCGGCCAGTGGGAAGAGTATAAAACTCTCCTCACTGAGTACAATAAAGGAATAAGGAGGTCAAAAAGAACAAGCTTCAGGACCTTCTGTGAAAAAGATAAGCTCCGCCCCGGAAGCGGCCAGACTTCATAAAGCATTGGCCATGGAGCAAAGGGAAACTAGGATGGTACTGAAGCTCCCAAATGGGAACTTCACAATGACCGAGGAGGAAAGAGCTATGGCATTACTAGCTGCTCACTTTCCGGATGCATCGCCAGACCTTGCCGAAGTTGAGGTCAGACTCTCTTCAGCAAGAATGCAGTCAAATGGACAATAGCATCCTTCGAGCAGTTCAAGTCGCCTGGGGCAGTTGGTATATTCCCAGCCTTCCTACAACACGGGGAGAAACTCATCCCACACCTGAAAGGAATAATGGAAGACAGCTTAGCCCTCGCCTATGTTCCAAACATATGGCGGCGGGCAATGGTTGTATTCATACCCAAGGCAGGGAAAAAGGACTAATCGGTGGCCAAGTCCTTTAGGCCCATCAGCTTAACCTCCTTCGTGCTGAAGACAATGAAGAAGATCATAGATCAGGAGATAAGATCGAACGCCCTAAGGCAGAGGCCAACACTCTTACAGGGCAGGAAGGTCAACAGATACAGCCTTGTACGGACCACGGAAATAAGGAGTACGTTCGATCAAGGAGATATAGTGCCTTATTGTGCCTTATTGGACATTGAGGAAGCTTTCGATTACACTTCTCATGCGAGTGTGAGTCGAGCACTGGAAAGAAAAGGAGTCCCGAATACCCTCATAAGATGGATAGATGCACTGCTTCGAACTAGAATAGCAGAGACCGAAAAAGGAGCAGACACGGTTCGGGTAAGAACGACAAAAGGATGCCCACAAGGGGGAGTACTGTCACCCCTTCTGTGGAGCATAGTGGTGGACGAACTTCTACAGCTTCTGACGGACAATGGCATTCGTTGTGATCATCGCCAGAGGGAAGTTCGAGGACACGCTCCGTGACATTATCCAAAGAGCGTTAAACCTGACAAGGAGATGGTGTGCCGGAGCTGGTCTGAGCATCAACCACCATCACCGCCACCATCCCATTCACACGGCGAAGATCCCTGCCGGGATCGCGGACAATCACCCTAGGGGGAGAACAAATAGAGCTAGCCTCCGAGGTGAATTATTTGGGGTCACGATCGACTCCAAACTCCTGTGGCGGACACATGCGGCAAACATGACAATAAGAGCAACAAAGGCGATAATGGTGTGCAGAAGACTCGCAGGCAAATCATGGGGATGTAACCCAGCGCTGCTGAGATGGATGTACTTACTGATCGTCAGACCAATAATAGTGTACGGGGCAGTAGCCTGGGGCTCCAGATCAGGTCTCGGAACGGTGCAAAAGGCATTAGCAAAAACCCAACGCCTTGCATGCATATGCATTACGGGAGCAATGCGCACCTGCCCTACGGCGGCACTCGAGGTGCTACTGGACCTGAGTCCACTGCACGTTGTGGTAGAACAAGTAGCCAAGCGAACTTTGCTAAACATAGCAAAGGACGGATTTGGAAAAGGCAAGGTCATCTCGTCTGTGGGAGCGGGGAAGTGAAGAGAACAGCTGCCGATCTGCCAGCTTCCACGGGACGACATTGGCAAGGTAATCATATTTGATAGGAAGTTCGAACTGGAACTAGAGTATAAAGCCACGTGGAATCCAATGAAGATTGAGGAATTCCACCAAAATCGAGCTACCGTATGGTACCCGGACGGCTCGAAAACCCATGAGGGAATCGCCGCGGGCATATTTGGCCCACGCACGGAACTCGCTGTACCACTAGGAGCACACCCCAGCATATTCCAAGCTGAGGTAGCAGCTATAAGCATATGTGCAGACATAAACTTGCAACGCGGATATACAAATGAGAACATCACTATACTTAGTGACAGCCAAGCTGCCCTGAAAGCCATATCCTCCTTCGAGATAAAGTCACGCTTAGTTTTGTAATGTGTAGAGAGGATACACCGCCTGGTGTCGTGCAATAACGTCCGACTGGCCTGGGTTCCAGGCCACATAGGGGTAGATGGCAACGAACGGGCGGATTGACTGGCAAGGGAAGCGGAACCAACGAGACCCATTTGTCCAGAGCCGTTTTTGGCAAAGAGGGGCTGAGGAATGAAGAGTGCAGAATGAGGGAAAGGTACTGGCAGAAGACGGCCGGGCTGCGAAAGGCAAAGGCCAGGATGGGAGACTATAATTCTAGGCGTTATAAAGAATTAATAACCCTGTCCAAGAACAACCTAAGGATCGTCACAGGAATACTGACAAGACACTGCAGGCTAAATGCCTACCTGCACAGACTGGGCATAAAGTCCTCTAGCCTATGTCGGTTCTGCGATACCGAGGATGAAACAGCGGATTACATACTGTGTAGTTGTGATGCTGTGTCGAGGAGCACACATAAGTACTTAGGCGCACCTACACTGGAGTGCAGGGACCTACCCGATTTAAAGCCGTCCTCCATTCTGGACTTTCTGAGGCGGATCGGTCTGGACAAGATGCTATGAGGTTATGAGGGTACAATAGACCTTTAAGGCCGCAGTACACTTCCTCAATCCTATTATTATTATTATTATACACTGAATTTTTGCCAAAGTTTCTAAATTGCAGCACACTCCATTAACAACATCTCTATTAACACAGTGAAGAAGTGCTTGCAGGAGGTATTCAGCTGTGCTGAAATTAATAGTATGTCTTTTATAATTTTTTAACATATTTTTCGAGGATTAACTATTATGCTTAGAAGAAACTAGTAAGGAAGTCTAAGTTCGGGTGGAACCGAACATTAAACACCTAGTAGTGATCTGTTGTAGTATCCCAATTTACTCAGGTCTATTTTAATATCTGAAAATTGTTATAAACTGATTGTTTTCGATAAAAAAACACTTCTATTGTGAGTGGTTAATTAAATTATCACTAAATAACAAAATATAAAGAGCGATCCGATTGCATTCGCTCATGTACCTTGGCGAAGTCTGCCGTTTCAGCTGATGGCGACAAACTTATACCGGGTACTAAATCCGCTGTTATTGCGGGTGGCAATAACACTGTGTCCGAATCTCAATCCGCTACTACCGTTGGTAGTAAGTGACAAACCGTGCCCTTTAAAAATAGGCGCGATTCTGATAGGACTAAAACGAAGAAAAACAACCTTGAAGTATCGAATACTGCCATATAGTGACCCCGCAAACTAATGTTATCAGGGTGGTCAGTGGTGTTGCACAGCAAAAGGCCTTGTCTCAAGGCTGTATGTGTCTTGACCCTACTGGCAACATTACCGTATATAAATTCAATTTCAAGTATGAAAGAGACATTTCATCTTTTAGGGTCTCAGTGCCGGACTCATCCTTCGATAGGGTACTTGACCTTAAAAACGGGAACTGGGTCCGGTTCAAAAAACTGAATGGCTTAACTACGTTGTCAACTATAGTAATCCATTACCAAAATGTGAGTTGGGTCGCCTCAAATGACTCAAACATTTATACCCCTACCACACAGCTTGTTTTTTCGCTGACCTTTAAGACACTTCTCTTGTACAAATCAACAACGTACTAAATTGTAGAAATAAAATACTGGACCTGGTGTTCGTGGACGACTATGTAGGTGTCGCTCTTAATCGCATTACCCCGTTATCTGTTCCTGAAGATTCCTTTCACATTTCCTTTCACCCTGCGCTTGAGATTGCTTTGGACACTATAGGACTTAGGCAATCTAGGGGGCTTATTACTACCGAAGGAAGACAGCGATCACGCACGCGATTATTGTCTGAACGCCAATTTTTCATCGCCTCGGTACGTCATTGGAACTCTCTACCAAGCCGATTTAGGACTATAAGCAATGCACTGCTTTTCAAGAAAAGTTTAATATGTTTTTATAACCGCTCCTAGTTTTTACCAACTTTACATACATTCCTACTTGCCCTTTTCTATTTTTTTTTTGTTTTTTCTATTATTACCTTCTCTTAAATCATCTTCTCAACTTGTCCTTAACTCTTTAACAACTGTTCGAACTTTTGTTATTAGATTAAGCTCTTTTAGGGTCGGCGAAAATCCTCAGACTGAACCCTCCAAGAGGGTGCCGGCTGGTAATGGATACCACAGTTGTTCTGGACAGGGTGGTACTTAGTATTCCCCCGTAAGGAAGGTATCCAGCTAAGGTCAGCAATCACAGCCTTACGTCTTAGCTCCTTCAATAGCTCTGGCGCACTGATGTGATTCTTGACTATGGTCGCGAGGTAAGGGGGCTGGATCAAGGTGTTATGCGTCACCGTGCCGAGGATCAGCCTGGCTGGGGGCCCCTTTTTAAATAGCCCAGTCTCTAACGGAGCCCTCTGGGACCATGGCCAGTCCCAGTTGTAATCTTTGGCCTTACCCCGAGTATCGCGGATCTCTGCTCGGGGTGGACGACCCTTTTCTCCGCTACTCGTGGGATTCTAACTATGGACTTAAATAATAAAAAACCAACAAAAGAAAATAAAAAACAGAAGGAGACCGACACTCCAACAAGGTCGGAGGGGAAAGCCCCTACAGGGAACGGTGCTCGGGCGATGCAGGGTGCCTCGCCCAGTCGCGCTGCGGCTGTTAGGGAACTAGCACGCAACCTCCAGGCGATGCCGGAGTCTGCGTTGAAGGTAGCAGCTGCGGGTGAGGGTGGGGTCACTAAGGGTGTTGAGGCTGCCGGCGGAGGCGTAACCAGTAAGCGGATCGATACTGGAGTTAACGTCGAGGCCGGCGCGCTCGCCCCGAGGAGTCGCTTTCCCACACCCACGGCGTTCAGCAAGGCCAGCGACAGGCCGAAGGTAGGTAGCGTGCGGTCTAGGCATAGGCGTACCGCTATCAGGATACTGAGAAGATTCTGTCACACGCCAGATCTTCTCACTAGGGCGCTGCCTGGGGATGTGGCAGAGCTGAGGGCCGAACTAGATTGGGCCAGAGAGGTTGAGCCGGACTTCGACGGTAGTTGTCCGGCAGAGGAAAGAGGGACCGAGAAGCGCAACAGGTCCATGGAGGCTGGGTCGAGCGCCTCTAATCCTAAAAGGGCTAGAGTCCTAGGCCCCACGTTTGCGGAAGTTGCTAAAGGTAGCATACTTCTGGGGGTCTTTGACTCGAACCCGGAGGGGGAGAGGCGCTTCCGGTCTAACTGGGACTGGGTGCGTGCAGAGATGGCTACCCACTCGGTCAGCGTCTTGGCCGAATTTCCTGGTCCCATCCCCTCCTGGAAAGAAGTGGGGTCGTTTCAGGGTTCGGTGAAGGTGGTGTCCTGTGGGGATTCGAGGTCGGCTGCCATGTACAAAAGGGCAGTGGGTCTGATGGAGGCGGTCTACACTGGTGCGATCATCAGGGCGGTGGATCTGAGTGAGATCCCATGCAGACCTAGGGCAAGGGTTTGAATACCGGCCAACCGGTGGAGCCTGAGAAGGTCCTTGAAGTTTTCAGGGCCTTCAATCCGGATCTTCCAACTACGAACTGGAGGATCCTTAAGTTAGAGACGAGCTCTAAGGCCACGCGTCAGGTGATCCTGATGCTAAATAAAGAAAGTATCCCTCTCCTGGAAAGGACGGGAAGCATGGTCAACTTTGGCTTCGTGCAGGTCAAAGTTAAGGTCTACTCCAACGGCCTTAGGTCAGCGCAGGACCTGGAGGAGGAGCTGGAGAGGGACGACAGTGAGGGGGTGGATGGGATGTCGAACCCAGCCGGGCCGATCCGATGGACGGCGCGGAACGGGATGACGCCGCGTCGACCCTCTCACTGGGCTCTTCTCTGAGCTTTGGGAGGTTGTGCGAGATGCACTCGGGAGATGAGCCGATGTCGGATGAGGACATTGGCAAAGTAACGGTGGTGGAGAGAGGCAGCAACCCTGATGGTGCGGGTGCTTCTGGCAACGAAGGGGACAGCGGAGATAGCCCTCATCCAGGAGCCTTGGGTGATTGGGCAGAATATATGCGGGCTGAAGGCAGCAGGTTTTACACTGGTAAGTGGGGCTACTGATGGGAAACCTAGGGCATGTATCCTACTAAAATCTAATATACATGCTTTATTTCTTTCACAATTTAGTGACAAGGATACGACATCCGTCCAAATAGAGGTCAGTGGTATGGTCTGTACATTGACCTCGATGTACATGGCACACGACAGACCAGCGCCTAGGCGGTGCGTATGGTCCTGGAGAAGGCTAACGGGCACATCATTGTTGGAGGCGATGCCAATGCTCATAACCCAGCGTGAGGCAGCTCCGATGTGAACGAAAGGGGTGAGTTACTCTTTGATTTTATCTTACAACATGATGTCTGTATATGCAATAGGTGTCAGGAGCCCACGTTTATTACTAAAAATAGAAGGGAGGTGCTGGACGTTACGCTCTGCTCGAGAAGCGCGGAAGGCATGGTCGGAAAATGGATGGTTTACGATGAGCACTCCTTCTCCGACCATCGCTATATTCGCTTTGATGTGGAAGGCGTACCGTCCACCTCCTCCCAAATACAAAGGGGAACTCAGGAAAGCTAAAAGAACCTCCTGGAGGGATTTTTGTAGTGGGATAGAATCTGCATCAGAAGGTTCTAGGTTACGGAAGATCCTATCAAAATCACCTCGCAGCTCTAAGGCGGGTAAAATATCTCACGTTGGCCCAAAAGATTTCAGACCGATTAGTCTGGCGTCCTTCCAACTCAAACTTTTGGAGCGACTCATAGAAGCGCATTTCAGGGAGAAATTAGATAGTAAAATCGTTGCATCGCAGCATGCATATATGAAAGGTAGATCCTCGAACCCTGCGATACATGAAATTGTCACACACATAGAAAAATCCTTGGCAAATAAAGAATTTACATTAATAGCCTTACTGGATATTGAGGGGGCGTTTAACAACGTCACGCCGGAGGCAATCACGGTAGCTCTGACGGTCTTGGGTATTGAACCTCGGCTGGTGTCTCTTGTGCATCAAATGCTGACGAGTAGGAGGGTGCAGGCGGAGCTAGCCGGGGTTTCAGTAGACAAGGTCGTCAACAGAGGCACGCCGCAAGGTGGGATCCTCTCCCCTCTCCTATGGGTTGCCACAGTCAACGGACTTCTGGAAACCCTAAGGAGAGAGGGGGGGACTAAGGTCATAGCGTATGCGGACGACCTTGCGGTGGTGGTGAGTGGTAAATACCCACAAACGCTTTGTGACATTATGCAAAGAAACCTAAGGTTGGTGGAAAGGTGGGCTGGTGACAAAGGTCTAGGTGTTAACCCGGGCAAAACAGAGCTGGTCCTGTTCACTAGGAAATACAAAATTCCGACGCTGCAGTTACCTGTGTTAGGCAACACTACCCTAAAACTTGGCGACTCCGCCAAGTACCTGGGTATTATAATAGATAAAAAGCTCTCTTGGAAAGAAAACATCCAGGAGCGTGCTAGAAAGGCAATGGTGGCCTTATACTCCTGTAGGGGTGTCGTAGGGCAAAAGTGGGGACTGACTCCTAAAGTTACACTCTGGCTCTACACCACTGTGGTTAGACCGATTCTTTTGTACGGGGTTCTAGTCTGATGGTTGGGGCTGGAGAAAAATTCCAATTACATCTTAATGCAGAGAGTGCAGAGAAGCGCGCTTATATGTGTAAACGGGCGCTACGTACAACAGCAGCGGATGCGCTGAATGCAATCCTAAATATTTTACCGATTGATTTAAGTGGTAAATTAGCTGCGGCCAACTCCGCAATGCGACTTAGGAATTTACCTGGATGGGGCTCCCCTGTTATAGGCCACTCATCCATCCTTAACAATCTGCCCGTGCTCAGCTCTGATTACTGTACACCGAAGTACTGTTTTGGGAATAAATTCTACATCATGATTCCGGAGAGGGAGTCTTGGAACATCGGACCGTCCCTGGACGACGGCTCTATCCATATTTATACAGATGGTTCAAAACTTGATGACAAAGTGGGAGGAGGGGTGTACGCTCCTCAGTTGGACCTCAGTCTTAGTTTTAGACTGCCTGACCACTGTAGTGTCTTTCAGGCGGAAGTGGCCGCGATACAGGAAGCTGTAGAGCATCTGAAGAAAATGGACATCAGCGACGGGGATGTCCACATCTTTTCTGATAGCACTGGATCACAAATTCCAACTTTTTTTCTGCACCAGAGACGCCATAGTGAAATTCCTATGTAAAATCACCTCCTAATTCCGAAAATCAAGGTTATTTTTACTTGAATGGTACCGTTTTTGAGATATTTACGATTTACCGTTATTTCAAAAAACAAAAAAGATGGCTCCACTTAATCGTGTATATCTCAAGAACAAACTGAGCTCTTCTAAAACGGTTTGAAAAATTTGAAAGCTTATAAAATTTACTATAATCAGTTCATACAACACTTTTTGCTAGGTTCTGCAGATTCAAACATATTGAACAATCATTACGGATTTTTTAAATTTTTTTTGTAAAAATATAAAAAAATTTGTACTTTGCGAGGAAGCATCTCGAAAACTTTTTGTTTTTTTGCAGATATTTTTTCCCCCCTCTAAGCTCTGTTTTATTACAAAAAAAATAAACTATCAGTGAACAAAATCGATGAACTAATACAAAAGTTATAAGCATTCAAGTAAATATATCCATTTAATACTTAAGTACCCTACAAATAATAGCATATGTACATATGGTTCTGTCTTAACTCTATGATCTTATTTTATAATTGAAAAAGTTATGTGTCTTGTTTTGACGCTTATTTAGATTAGGATCGGTTTCTCTTATGAGAAACCAACAGTAGTCGCCCATCATAGCGACATCCCAGAATCCTTGATACCGACTTTCAATCACTTTCATTTGCTGGTGAAACCTTTCGCCATGCTCGTCACTTTCGTCGCCAAGATTTTGGGGGAAAAAATTTAAGTGGGAGTGTAAGAAATGAATTTTTAAAGACATATTTACTCCTGAAAGAAAATAAAAAAGTAAATTAGATAAATACATAAATAAGTGACACATTAGTATATAATTTTCTTAGGCTGGGTTTATCTTTCAATTCAGAACAAATTTTTTGTTTATATTTTTCCCGTTCTTGTTTGTTCGGAACTGGACGATGAATTCAGATTTATGGCTATATATTCTCATGTAAATTTATGTAATATATAATTTATTATAATATGTTTTTTATTTACCCATTTCCGCATAGTTTTTGATTAAGTCGTTCACTATCATCTCGTAGTTAGGACTTTTGTGTTTGCCTAAAAAAGAAGTAACGACCTTTTCAAAAGAATCCCACGCTGCTGCCTCCACTGGTGACAATAGTTCTTTGAAATGGTTATTGGTCATCATTTTCCTTATTTGCGGTCCCACAAAAATCCCTTCCTTTATTTTTGCTTCTGAAATCTCTGGGAAGATTGTCTTGAAATGATGAAAAGCTTCGCCTTCTTTGTCCAAAGCCTTCACAAAGTTTTTGATAAGGCCGAGCTTGATGTGGAGCGGAGGTAGAATTATTTTTTCCTTCTTTATAAGTGGAGAGTATTTTATGTTATCTACCCCAACTTGAAACTCGATTCGTTCTGGCCAATCCTTTATGATGTAAAGGTCTTGACGAGCTCGGCTATCCCATTTACATAGAAAGCAACAGTATTTTGTGTATCCACTTCGTAGACCACATTGCATTCCAACGACTTTAAGATCGGCACATATTTTCCAATCATGTTCTTCGTATTTGATTAACTTGAGCAATTTTTGCATTATCTCATACGTTTCCTTCGTATTTACTGCATGCGCGATCGGGATAAATGGCTTTTGGTTGCCAATATGCAATAATACGGCCTTTAAAATTAATTTATTGCCGTCTATGAACAATCGCCACTCTTTTGAATCATATGGTTCACCAAATTGTTTGAATAGACCAGCAATGTCTTTGCAGTAACAAACACTGTCCTCGTTAGTATAGTACTTGGAAAATTCTTCGTGACGAGTTGTATAATATGTTACCTTAACATCGGATGAAACAAATTTAAATTGTTGACAATTCCAAATCCCTTATCCAATCATTGAGTTGTGCTTGTGACAAAGAATTTCTTTCGTTTTCCGTTTGAAATTCAGTACAACATGATGCCGCGTAATCAGATACTACTGTTGACAATGAAACTGGAGCCGGAACTAAAGTTAAATTTGATTCTGGCAATGTCGCTTCTGTTGAAATTAGTTCTGGTAATGACACTGTAGATACGCTCGCATAGGTTACTTTTCTGGACTTTCCAACCCCAAGTACTTTTGTAGTACAAATATAGCAGTCCGTTGAATGGCAAGTTGGTCCCTCCACTTCATTGGTGTAATAAATTTCACACGTCGCCTAAATAGATAGTTTCAGAAATTAGTCAGCTATGCATTAAAAGGGAACAAATTCCTAATTTTTACAACGTACCTTTTGTTCCGGTTTCCGAAGAAATCAATTCGACTCGGCATGTGGTGCACACAGTGTTCGGTGTCCATGGTTTTTCATTGTTTTAGGCTCAATTCCAAAACACTTATAGTATGTAACTTTCAAAGGATTTGAAAACACACGTCTCATACTTTTAACAATAAATTGACCGCAGATGAAACAGAACATATCTGGATCATTTGTACACTCAAACTCTCGCGCCCTTTTATTCATTTTTTATTTTTAAGTAAATGACGGGTTATAAACTGCAATTATAAACTGAACAGTATCCGGCGAGCCTTTCAGATATTATGAAGGAACAAGGCGTATGTACTCTTATTTATACTTAGATCCAGTAAAAATTCAAGCCTACCTAAACAAAAAGGTTCCCTAGTTCTACAAAGAAAACACTACCTGCCTCAAAAATATGCTCTTGTTTAAAATGTACCTAGGTTTGAGAAAACGACACTAACAGCTTTTTGTATCTAATAACTTTTCGAAAATCTACCTGCTAACTAACTGATATACGAATACTAACACATACATATGTATCAGTAGGGTACTTAAGCATTAAATGGATATATTTACTTGAATGCTTATAACTTTTGTATTAGTTCATAGATTTTGTTCACTGATAGCTTTTTTTTTTTGTAATAAAACAGAGCTTTGAGAGGGGAAAAAATATCTGCAAAAAAACAAAAAGTTTTCGAGATGCTTCCTCGCAAAGTACAAATTTTTTTATATTTTTACAAAAAAAATTTAAAAAATCCGTAATGATTGTTCAATATGTTTGAATCTGCAGGACCTAGCAAAAAGTGTTGTATGTACTGATTATAGTAAATTTTATAAGCTTTCACATTTTTCAAACCGTTTTGGAAGAGCTCAGTTTGTTCTTGAGATATACACGATTAAGTGGAGCCATCTTTTTTGTTTTTTGAAATAACGGTAAATCGTAAATATCTCAAAAACGGTACCATTCAAGTAAAAATAACCTTGATTTTCGGAATTAGGAGGTGATTTTACATAGGAATTTCACTATGGCGTCTCTGGTGCATTTTGGCTGTAAACCAGTGTAGTCAAGCAGCTCTCAAGGCGTTGGGGGCTAGTACATAGAATTCCAGGACTGTGGAGGGCTGCCGCAAATCTCTCAACGAGATGGCTGAGCAACTCTCGATTCACCTGGTATGGGTGCCGGGACACAGGGACATACCGGGAAATGAGGCGGCAGACGAGCTGGCTAGAGGGGGCACATCCGCTCCACTTTCACAGTTCTGGAAGGGGTTAGGTATGCCACTCGCTACTAGTAAGCTCTCAATGAGGCAAAAATTCCTCCAAGATGCAAGTAACAGGTGGGATAAGATAGGCACCTGCTGTCATGCTCAGTTGATATGGCCAGAGATTAGTGCGAGCAGGTCGGTTGACCTGCTAAAACTGAGAAGAGAAGAGCTTTCTCTACTTATGGGACTTCTAACGGGACACATAGGTCTGGGTCGTCATGCAGAAACACTGGGTATCCCCTTTAATGATTTCTGCAGAAGCTGCAGAGATGAGGAGGAGCCTGAAACGGTGAGGCATCTCCTATGTGAATGCCCTGCGCTGTGGGGTTGAAGGTTAAAATATCTGGGGTCGGGCTTTCTCCAGCATCCCGGAGAATTAACCACAATTAAGTCTAAGGACATTCTGCGCTTCGCAAAATCCACAAAATGGTTCGAGTAGGGGGTCTGTTTCTAAGATCCATGTGGTATCACAACGGGCCTACGTGTGCTAGCTCCCTTACTAGCAGCCACCGCAACCTACCTACCTACCTAAGCTCTTTTAGACTATGTTTTATTTCAATATTGTTTTCTTTCTTATAATTGTTACTTAATTTTATACATGACTGGTACTTTAAAATAATTTTGTAAAAATTGTTGTGCCAGGAAAATATTCAAAATAAAATACAAATACAAGATGTTTCTATAAAGCGAACTTCGTCATGCTCAATGAGTTGCTCGCCACCCATAACTGGACGGGGCTCTATGCTTTTAATGACATCGAGTCGGCAACCTGAATTTTCGACAGTTCCCTACATGGTTTCTTTGACAGCTGTGTCCCTTCTCACTTCATTAATTTTGATACGGCAAAGCCGCCCTGATGGTCTAAACAGCTGGGGAGACTCAGCAATATTAAGTCTAAGTTTTACAAGCGTTTTCAAAGAACAGGAGCATCTGCTGATTATTCTAAATATTTGGTGGCGCACTCCAACCTTCAGTTGCTCAACCAACAGTGCTACAAAAGTTATTTAGTGGGCTGTAAAACTCAATTCTTTACCAATACGAAAAGGTTCTACAACTTTGTCAACTCGAAAAAGAAAACTACTGGATTTCCATCTTCCCTTGCCTTTGGATATGAGAGTGTTAGTTCGGATCATGATATTTCTGAATTATTTGCGGAATTCTTTATGTCGACCTACACATCTAATAACTTCCAGCCCAGTCCCTACCCTTTAAATAGTTCTAATAGCATTCACATGCCTGTTTTGGATGAACATACTGTTCTACAAAGTCTTCTGGCACTTCAGTTATTATTATGACCTGCTAATTATCTTACAAACAGGACTCAACAGGTGTTGTTTAAAAATACTTAGCCTAAGTCCATTGACGTAACTTTCAGTGTCCCCCAGGTTAGTCATCTTGGCCCCTTATTCTTCACCCTCTTCATAAATGACCTACCTCAAATCATCACTCATTCTCGATGTATGCGGATGATGTGAAACTTTGTTTCACCTATTCGCCTACGTTACCTTCCCGTGGGGATATCTGTCAGGCCTATTTGGAGTCATTTCGCTTCTGGTGTGCAGTAAATTTATTAATATTGAATATCTCGAAATGTAAGCTAATGACTTTTCTCGAGTAAAGCCGGTTTTGGTCCCCTATGTACTAAATGAAACTCTTTTGGAACGCATATCTGTTGTAACTGATCTAGATGTTCTTTTTGACCCTAAACTAAGTTTTAATATGCATATTTCATCTATTGCTAACAAAGCCATGGGTGTGCTTGGTTTTGTTAAAAGATGGGCTAAAGAATTTGACGACCCGTATCTCACGAAAGTCCTTTACACATCGCTGGTTCGTCCAATACTTAAGTATTGCTTGTGTGTCTGGTGTCCCTTGTATCAAGCGGATTGAGTCTGTACAAAAGCAATTCTTGATTTTTGCTTTGCGGAGTCTTAACTGGAATCCAACTACTCACCTGCCCCCTAATAGAAGTAGGCTTCTCATCTTAAATTTACCTTCGCTGGAAAATCGTAGGGCTTTACTAGGTGTAATGTTCCTCCATAAGCTGATTGTTGCTGAAATTGATTCATCTGATCTTGTTAGTCGACTGAGTTTTGCTTTCAATTACCCATTTGTCGACAAAACTTTGCAAAAAACCACCCTCTAAACGATTGGTGTTCATTTTACAACGAGTTATATAGCTGCATTAGTCTCGAATGTTCTTTTGCCTCACTTCAAAATTTAATACTTGCATACCTGCTAAATGCTGACTAATATCATGTAAACCCTCCACCCGTCGTTGCTCCGAACGCTGCGTGGAATAGTATCCATTCCTCCGGCACCACACCTATATCAACGAATACAATTAAACAACCGGTAATAGAGTTTGTCAATACGCTAATAGCTCCAATCGTACGCTGCGCGGAATCACGTCTATTCCGGGGGCAAATCTCAAATCGCTCTTGTACTCGACTTTCAAACACCCCTATTCTGCATTACAATTACGTTCCCGCTCTACGCTCCGCTCCGATCGAAAATATGCATTCTGAGTTACGCTTGGATCGAAAGAAGAAGAGGAAGAGCTATAAGTTTTTCGAAGTCAGCTGTTTGCATTGGAATGTGTGAAATTGAAACATAACAAAGCAAATTACACAAGATAGTGCTACTGTAATAAAAGTAAAATTGTATTATTTATTAACTTAATTACATATATTAACTAATTACATATGTATTGAGTATTATTAAACAAATTAAGTGAATTATAGCAGTCATCGGAGGACCAACAAAATCAAGAGGACACTGTCGGTGGATGTTACCACATCTTCAGTAGGTAGCTGGCATTTTCAATAGAGTTGGTGCTAGAAGAGTCTGCTTCGTCGACCAGGTACACAGATGGTTGGTGTCGAGTCGTGGGGCCACACCATACGCCGAGCAAACATTAGACATGTCAGAGTTAAGTCTGACCACAGGTGGAACTTTTCGTTGGATGGAGACATTGGCCGCCCCGGAACTGACAAAGGAGTTTACGGAGTTTGTGTGGGTGCTGTGGAGTAGCTGCCCGTGAACGTTTGGCATAATGACAAAAGAATGTAGGAGTCAAAGCCATTACCTTAGTACTAGCTTAGTGCTAGTAAAATTGTTAGATTGCTGTTTTGAATGCTAGTCCAACTTTCGGTAATTGTTACAACCGTTGCCGAGTGCTAATGAGTGCCCAAATATGTCGGGAGGGGTATCAAGAGACGCATTTCGGTCCCAATAACAAGAATGTGCCTCCGGAAAACAATTATTTTTAGTAGTTTGTGAGATACTTGCAGTCAAAGTTCACCGTTTTCTGTGATTTTCATGTGGTTGTTGTAATAACAGATTAAGGCGTCCGGGATCTACGGAGGCGGATATTCACATTCCTGGGATCGAAACGCGTCTTTTGATACCCCTCCCTACATTTTTGGACAAATCTTAGCACTCGGCACCGGTCTCAAACATATCAAAAAACATCATTGTAGCACAAAAACAAAATATAGAGAGCGTTTTACAACTTTTATATACGAGTTTTACTTATATTTTACGAGTTTTAACAAAATATCGCGGAAATTAATCTAATATGGTTTGCAAAATAAAAAATAAGCAGCTATCCGCCAACAAAATTGCAACGTAGAAAAACGGAGCTACGATTGAAGTGTATAATATTGAAGTGTATATAATATTAGCAGAATTGTAAGTTTCGAAGTTGAACGTAGCGGAATTGAAACGCAGAATACTAAAGTTGCCAAGCGGAGAAAATTTCGATCCAAGTCGAAATGCAGAATAGGGGTGAATAAATAAATTTTCGACCGTATGGAAGGGTGGATTGGAGACTCGGCCTCCTCAACCATCCTGTGGATAATTCAAGATTTCAATGCACAATATTTAATGATAAATATTCCGTTGTTGCTCCGAACGCTGCGTGGAATCGCGTCCATTCCACCAGAATCTCACACAATTCCAACGAATATATGAGGTGGGTTTTGTCGTAGGCTGAGGTGAGCTCAGGCTGTCCAAGGTCAGCAGAGGTCCCACAAACCCCTACTAAATAATAACACGATATATGTGTATTACGATCGAACACACATACACACATGGCCTAAGAACGCTGGAAGGGGATGAGCAGCTTTCCGTTACTGGAAAATGAGAAGACGGGGGGCGGCATATAGTTGGTTAGGAGCGGAGAAGAATAAATCAGAATAGAGCGGCGTAGCAACCGTTGAGCAGCAGCTGGACAAGGCGGATTCGGAGTGGCTGAAAAGCGGCAACAGTTGGGCAGCGGCTCCCTGAGAGCGGACCTACCGTATGGTAACAGTTGAGCGGCGGAACGATGCAGTGTACTCGGCACAGCTGCCGAATGACAATCGTTGGGCGGCGGTGCACCAGTAGATGCAAGGGTGGCGATTTATTGGTGCGTATCTGCAACGAAACTGGAGTGACTCGGTTAGGATGTGGCTCTGTGGCTGGACACCACTGGCTCCATAAGCGCACGCTATATAGGTGGCTGAATGGAGGGCGGAGTTGTACCAGCTAGGACTTCGGTCTACTCCGGAGACAAAGCTAAGTGGAAATCTGTTCGCCGCCGGAGCGGCACGGTCTTCCCACTTAGCTAGTTGACGGAGCGAAGAGCCATAAGGCAACAACTCCGCCAACTCATCTAACCAACAAAAGGAGATACCCCTAGACTGCTGTCCCCTCGCTGATCACCTCCGTCCCCGCTCGTATTCGCACTCTATCTATGTAGGTGTCAAGAGAGAGGGGCGGCGGTGTACCGGCTTGTGCCATGTAGGACGGCTCAATGCGGCAAATGCACCCCCGACAACCCGTCCAATAGCAAGGCCAGCACCAAATGGAGCGTCAGTACACCGCCGAAGCGGAACGACCGTTTCATTTGGTCAGTCAGCGGAGCGAAAAGCCCTGAGGCGACTACTTCCGCTGACTCACCTGGAGTGACTGATTTCAAATTTGTGAAATCACTCCTTTATACGGGGACGGCAATGAAGTGAGTGAGAATTTCACCGCTTGCCATGGTGTGTTGTTCAGTGTTGCCATTTTGGTGCTTTAAGAGCTAGATCTAGCTCTTTGTTTTTGGCGTTTAGCTCTAAAATTCTGTTTTAGCTCCGAGCTCTTTTACTGGTCCTTTATTTTCATTTTTAGCTCTTTTTTGGCTACAAATTTATTAGGGCAAATTGTATTGTAACTAAAATGAAGAAAGTTTTTATTTCTTTTATAATCGATGTCGAAATTATTATATTAGTTTAATTGTGTACCATGCGGAAACTCACCGATAACAAATACCTAAATCGGTTAACTTCATCGAGTAACATTCGTAAATACCATATGTTTATTTTGCGAACAAGAATCAAAATGGAAAGGTAAGTAAATTGTGTGTAAAAACACTTTCCTAATTTGCTAAAGATTCTGAACAACCTTACCCCCCGATTCTGTCTTCATGATAAATAATCAGAAAATACTTCAAGATTTTTGATTTCTGAGTCAGAAATAATATGACTTTATTTGACTTTAAAGCAAAAATAAAAATTATTTTAGAGTTTTATTTATTAGAAATTATATTTTTTTTCTTAACTATTTATGAAGCTTGATAATTTTTCAAGAACACACTTATTTTTTTTTTGTTGAGCTAATTATGTATACGTTTTAAACATCATAAATGTATACTATAATAAATTTCTAGAAAAGCCGTAAATTAAAAATTTCTTTGAAAAAATGACTGGGGATGACTTAGGAAATGCTGTAGAGTTCATCTTATCCATTTTTAAAATTATTGTCTGTCTGTTTGAACTTAAGGATCTCGGAAACTAAGGAATGGATTTTGATGAGAGTTTCACTAATGGACTGCTTCAAGCTTAGAAAGGGACATGCACTTTGTTTTATCAAATAAAAAAGATATACTGATTTTTAGGGAGGTATGTACCTATGAAATTTTTTATATGAAGAAAAATTCACTTACTTTGACTAACTAAGCGTGACTTTAAAATTTTTGTTCACTTGTTTTCACTTTCAGCTAAATCAAAAATGAATTGCATAGGTACACTGCCGTCCTATGTGGGTATCAGCATATCTTTAATAAAACTCTAGATAAGTTGTGTCTGTATATTTGAAATTTCTTTGAAAAATGATAACTTTGGGAAATGTTTAGGTACAGGTAAGGAGTCAAAAAGAGGGGAGATGACAAAATGTCGAAGTTAGACTATTAAAAAACGCCTTTTCGTTTAGTTTGTTGCCGTTGACATAAACGGGATATAATGTGGGAAAAAAAACATTGTTCTGAACCTTCTCAGCCTGTAAATTGTTTTCGCAATTGAGGGTAGCAGGAATTTATTAACCACTTATGTACATACGGAGCAAAGCTGGGTACCCTGCTAGTATGAAATAAATGTAAAAACTTACATGCAAAATACTTAAGTGCTTTTTAGCTCTTTTTTTATATGTCTTGGAGTTTCTTGAACAAATCTAGCTCTTTTCTAGCCCTTTTTTTCTCGAATATAGCTCCAAAATAAATTGTATCCTGGCAACACTGGTGTTGTTCCCCTGGGAAGGAAGCTGTGCTAGCTACCGGCGATCGCCATACCGATGTTGCTATGGATCAGTGGCGCGAAATTATTTCATACTTTTAGGAGTCGGTGAAGTTACAGTGAGGGTCGTATCATTGTAACGCTACGTTACAGTCCCCCTCCCACTTCGGGTGACGGAAAGTTGCGGTGAGACGTCTTGTCGTCAGCTGCGGCTTGGGTGTGACGTGATGTATTTTCCGGACTGGCCGGTGTGTGTGCGTGTGTCGTCTTTATTAAAATAATTTTCTGCAAAATGTTTACAGAGTAATTCCAACATATCTCTAGGTTATTTGTTGTAATTCACATGATCATTTCCAAGTTATTCTTACATACTAGTAAAAAGAAGGTTTAAGGTGTAATATTTTGTTTGGATTTCACGGAAGAGGTGTGAGGCGGACACCACTTAACTGGAAACGGTTTTGGGGTGTACCGCATCCCGTTAATGAAAGGTGGAGTAGTGGATCTTTTTTTCTTTTTTTTTGTATAATGTTTGATTTAATAATATAACATAACTAACTAATACAATTCAATGTTGAAAATAAATGCATATAATGTATACTTAAAAATATTCCGCTCCTAGTCCACGAACTGTATGTTCCAGTAGGTCCCTTGGATTGTTACATCGGCATGGTTGGCGTCTACCACTTTCACCCGCACCCTATTGCCCTTCCACATATAAGTCCACCTTCGGACTCCTTCCTTTGTCGGCCGCCTTAACCTTAATTTATTAAAGAAGGTTTCCGGGATACTATTTGCCGAGGTGTTTTTAAATGCGTGGCAGTTTTCCTCATTTAGGCTATTCGCGTTTTCCACTGTATTTGTTTCGCCGATTTCTTTAGGTTCTTCCACTATGGCAAATAACGTTTCCTGAATTGGTGGCCCGTGACAAATTTGTATCCGTTGAATTCGTGGCTTGTTTGGTGGCCACAAGGTTGCTTCCATGGGTGGTATCCATGGTCGGATTTTTTGGGGTGAATCCGGCGGTGCTGGTTGTTTTTTTGTGCGTACCATGTTGGTCGTGCGTGTTTTCAGTCTGCAAGTAACCAAGAAGCGAAACGGTAGATTTTGTTGTGTTGCCTTTTGGTGGTGGTTAACTGTTCCTTCTGTTCGCACTTTCTGCGGTGCGGTAAGATTGCGGCCAAAATTTATTTCTGCCGCTGATGCTTTAGTCGATTCGTGCTGTGCCGTGTTCATCGCAAATGCTATTTGTGGAATCTCCTGATCCCATGTTCGGTGGTCTTCCTTTGATCCTTGCTCAATCATCGTTTTTATACTCGGTTGACCCGCTCCGTAGGATTTTCGTGCGGTGAGTATCCGGCGGTGATAGCTAATATCTGGGGTAGCGGGTATGCATCGGGTTCACTGGCAGCGTTAATCTATGCACATCCTCCACGTTTCTTGCTTTTTACGGACTAGCACATTCGGGGAGCTGTACGCGCTTCTTGATGGCTCGATCCTTCCTCTAGCCAATAGTTCGCTAACTTCGTCGTCGATGACTTGCGTGCATAGCCTGGCGAGTTCGTCTGTTCTCCTGGCATCAAGCCGTTTTCCACCGAGAGTAAGCACGGCTTGCCTATCCCGCAGGATATCCATTCCCAGGATTACCCTTTCCGCTAGGTCTGGAATGACAGAAATCAGCGTGTTGGTGGCTCGTCCGTTGTACCATATTCTTGCAGGGTAAGAATTTGAACTATAGACGCATGTTTGGTCCGCCAGTTGGATGCTTCGTTTGCTGAGCTGTGGTTGGATTTTGCGGTCTTCCAAGTGCTTCCTTACTGACTCTTCTACGTATGACAGTGTGGCGCCAGTATCCAATAGCGCTCTCACGCTGATGTCCTCGATAGTAACTTCATGTAAAACCGGCCATCCTCAAGCGCCTTGTTCGGTGGAATGAATTTGCGGGAGGGTGATTTCATCCAAGTTCGAGGCATTGCTGATTGTACTTTGCTTGGGTTCTGTCCTGGTTGTATGGCTGGTGTATTCCTGGTAGTATGGCTGGTGGTGGCCTTGATGCTGGATTGGCTAGGCTGATTGCATGGGCAATCCCTCGACATTATGTTGTCCGGGCCGCATCTGGAGCAAAAGACCTTTCTGGTTCCTCTGCATTAAAACCGGTGGTGGCCGCGTTCCTTGCAGTGCCAGCAACACGCCGTGCTATCGTACTCCTCGTGTATTTGGTGTAAGCTATGTGCGACCACCTTTTATTGCTTGGCTTCTTCACTTTTGAGCAATTCATACTCCTCGGTCAATTCCATCAACACCTCGATGGTCTTAAATTCACCACGCTTGACAAAGAGGCGATATTTCACGCGCAATCCGTCGTATATACATACGTTCCAAATGGTCCTCGTTGCACATGTAGCGAATCGGTTTCCGAGAAGTGTATGTCCCAACGGCGGACAGTATTCACTTCGGCGTCGCTCATCTCACGATTTGCTAGTTGCGTGAGATCTCTTTCTCCGAAGATTGGAGTTGCGCTTTGAATCTGGATGGTGGGGATCGACTTGGTTGGTGGATTTGCTGGTTTCCTCTCTTCTTCGTTTATCTCCCTTTCTGAGTCTCTCAATAGGTCTTCGCTTGATTTTCGATCGCGTTTTGCTCTCACGTATGCGCTCAGAGAGCGACGGAGATCGGCGACGGTGTAGCTCTCGACGAAGATTTTGTGCTGCTTGCACTCCTCGATCAGCCTCTCCTTACTAAGTAGATAAATCCAGTTAAGGGAGTCGGTGTTGAGCGTTGTTGTACTCTCGCTGGCGTGTATGTTAGATGTTGTTGGTTGTGTGTTCGATGAACCCGCAACGGCAGTGTTGTTGCTTTTGTTGTTTTCGCACAGTCATCTGCGGAAACGGGTCCCTGCTCGGGCGCCATTTATGAGGTGGGTTTTGTCTAAGGCTGAGGTAAGCTCAGTCTGTGCAAGGTCAGCAGAGGTTCCACAAACCCATACTAAATAATAACACGATATATGAGCAGCTTTCCGTTACTGGAAAATGAGAAGACGGGGGAGCGGTGTATAGTTGGTTAGGAGCGGAGAAGAATAAAACAGAATAGAGCGGCGTAGCAACCGTGGACCAGCAGCTGGACAAGGCAGATTCGGCGTGGCTGAAAGGCGGCAACAGTTGGGCAGCGGCTACCTGTTAACGCACGTACCGTATGGTAACAGTTGAGCGGCGGAACGATGCGGTGTACTCGGCACAGCTGCCGAATGACAATCGTTGGGCCGCAGTTCACCGGTAGATGCAGTAGCGCAGGTGGTGGCGTATCAGTGGCAAAACAGCGGGGGTAGCGGAACGGGGCTTGATGCGGTGATTTGCCTAAGATCGTTCGCCGCCGGAGCGGCACGGTCTTCCCACTTAGCTAGTTGACGGAACGAAAATCCATAAGGCAAAAACTCCGCCAACTCCCCTAACCAACAAAAGGAGATACCCCTAGACTGGTGGCCCCTCGATGAACACCTCCGTCCCCACTCGTATTCGCTTTCTATCTATGTAGGTGTCAAGAGAGAGGGGGGCGGCGGTGTACCGGCTTGTGCCATGTAGGACGGTTGAATGGTCGGGGGGGGGGGGGGGGGACATTGTGGTTATTGACTCAAACAGAATCAGTACTTCTCCGTCATGACGTACTTTGCGATTGACTGACAGAACGTAAGTGGCTCAGAGGGATGACACATAACGTTTGACGTACATATTGTTGAAGTAAGCAGATATGTAAACAAAGTGATTGGCGCGAAACGAAATTTCTTGAAAAACACAAAGTTTCGGTAAGAAACATAATAAAAATGCAAAAATACGCGTGATACTTGTCGTAGTGATGCTAATAGAAGCAAAGGGCCTTTTTAGGCGGCTTTACAACCGCAAATGGTGGGTGCAGCCATCTTTGCAGGAAAGGAACACCCACGGCTTTTTTGATGTGAATTTTGCATTCCCTGAGGAGTTCAAAACAAATATTAGAATGGAGAAGCCCATATTTGGCCTGCTTCTGAACCTGCTTAGGGAAAAATTAACCAAGCATTCAAACCGCCCATCTATTTCTGCTGAATGCCGATTATACTTAACGCTGACGTAGGATGCCTTATATGCTAAATCTAAACAACATATATAATTGATAAATCCTTTCTAGCTATTTGGCCCATGGCGGAAATAAGCCACTCTATTCATCTGCCTTCAAAATTGGCCTCTCTACCATCCGAGCAATAGTGGGCGAAACATGCGAGGCAATATGGGAGGTGCTTGCTCAGGCCCGGATTAAGATATTTGCCGCCCCTAGGCAGTTGCGAAAATTGCCGCCCCCCCCCCCCTATGAAACTTTTTTAATGGTGGAATAAGTTTGGTTCGGAAAGTTTTTCAATAAATAAAATGTACCTTTCTGAGAGCGAATTTTTTATTTCATTATAGTCAGTTTATCAAAATCAATTAACAATTAGTATTATTTAAGCGATTATTGATTATTGGTTGAAATTTTTACGTCTCGATTTTCGGACGGCAAACTCATCGATAATGTTTAGTCAAAATTCTTTTTCGGGAGTAATAAATATAATAAGATAAATGTAAGAAAAATAATAAATGTACAAAAAATTCCCAAAATTTGCCGCCCTTCAATTCCTGCCGCCCGAGGCAACTGCCTACTGTGCCTATATGGTTAATCCGGGCCTGTGCTTGCTCCAATATAACTATTTGTCGGTTCCAGGAAAGCATGAACGGAAACGTATCGCCAATGATTTTTATTCTATGTGGGATTTACCAAACTGTGTTGGTGCAATAGACGGCAAACACATAAATATAATTTGCCCTCAAAACTCCTGCACCCTTTTTTACAATTACAAAGGGAATTTTTCAATTGTGCTACTGGCAGTCTGCGATGCCAACTATACTTTTACTGCGGTAGACATTGGTGCATATGGCTCATAAAGCGATGGCGGGGTTATGACATATTCGGATTTTGGCCAACGTTTGTACAAAGGACAATTGGATTTGCCAGAAAATGATCCATTGCCTGGTACCAACAATAATTTTCCATACTATTTCGTTGCAGATTCTACGTTCCCATTGAAAACATACCTTATGAAGCCATTTCCAGGTTGGCAACAAGCAACTTACATATTTTGATATTAATTTATTAAACGCTACTAATTTATTTAGGAAATAACTTGCCTAACGAGAAGGTGGTATTTAACAAACGCTTATCCCGGGCTCGTCGCGTAATTGAAAATGCTTTTGGTATTTTAGCAAGTAGATGGAGGATTTTATTGTCAACTATGCATATGAGCCCGAAATCTGCTGAAAAAATTGGCAAAGCTGCCGTGGTACTGCACAACTTTTTAAAAATGCATGACGGCAGCTATTGTCCACCAGAGTATGTTGTTGAGTATATTGGGAATCCGTAAATTTAAACTGAGAAAATTTTAATTCAAGGTGAGAATGAGAAACTGAGCAGAATTTCATTTTCTAAACATCTTATTTTGAATTTATGCATTATCACTTATTAATATTACACATTTTAACTTTCAATTTTCCATTTCTCATTTTGAATTCATGCATTTCTAATATGAATTCATATTTCTGATTATCAACTTCTATATTCTGAATAAAAAGTTATACATTCTAAATTTGATTTTCGTTTTCTCATTTTGAACTTACATTTCTAAATTTGAATTTACCCTTTCTTGTTTAAACTTTCACTTTCTCAATACAATGTTACATTTTCTCAAATTAAACTTGAAAAGGTGTAATTACAAAATAAATGTCTGTGCCAATACTTTTTTCCGTAAGTGAAGACGACTTGGTTAATTTCAGTTAGTACATCCTTTTGCATTTTGGAGGTCGACATATATCATATGGATTAATTAACAAACAAGCTTAATTCAATAACAATGAACAATTGAATGAAAATTTGTTTTGTTTTTTGATACAGTTCAATAAAGTACTAATGGTCAATCATAGTTGAGCATGGTGCAATAAATTTGAAATTATCATTAAAATCCTTTGCGGAAAATTTTTTCACGATCATTAAAAAATGTTACTGGGTAATTTGTAAAAAAAAACATATAAGGGGTATTCTCTCTAAATTTTTTTCATAAAAACACAAGAAATTTACACACTATTGTCAAAATTGCCAAATTTGTTTTCCACATTTTTTTCATGCAACATCAAAAAAAGTGTTTTTTGTTTTTTAAAAATTTGACAACAGTCTAGCAATTTCTTGTGTTATTTTGAAAAAAAATTGGAGAGAAGAGCCCTATAGTATACTGTGCCCAGCTTTAATTATATAAAAAAAATCATCGATAGCCGAAAACCGTGGTTCACTAAGGTCATTTTAAACCTTATAAGGGATCGAGAAAAAGCATATAAACACTGGAGGCGCAATCCTACTCGGGAACGGTGGAGCGCATATAAGAGTTTACGAAATAAAACAACGATGAAAATTCGCCAAGCTAAATCGATATATTTTAAAAACAAATTTACTGATGGTATTTCCACCAAAAAGTTGTGGAAAAACCTCAAGTCACTAGGAGTTGGCGTAAAAGAAAAAGTATCATGTACAATTGACGCAAATGATATGAACCGTTACTTTATCGGGCTGAATATGCCGCAAGTACACGGATCGCTGTTTGAAATAAGCGAAGATCTTGTATGCGATCGTTCTATAGAATTTACATTTAACTCAGCCACCGAAGATGATGTTGTCAGATGCCTGTATGCCATCAAATCAAACGCTGTTGGTGTGGATGGTATAAACCTACGCTTTTTAAAGTTGATGCTGCCTTTTGTGCTATCCTCACTGACGCATATTTTTAATTTTATTCTAACGTCATCTACCTTCCTCCCACAGTGGAAAGTGTCGAATATCATTCCGACCGCAAAAGGAAATACGTATGACTCCCCAGAAAATTACAGACCTATTAGTATTTTATCATCACTGTCGAAAGTATTTGAAAAGTTTATCTCGCGTCAAGTAGTGTTCCACCTAAACAATAATAAACTCTTATCTGAGTACCAATCTGGTTTTAGATCAGGGCACAGTTGCTCCACAGCAATACTTAAAGTGACAGAAGATATCCGTCCTGCCTTTGAAAATAAAATGTTAACAATCTTAGCTCTCTTAGACTTTTCGAAAGCTTTAGACACTGTAAACCATAATATTCTGCTACTTAAACTGCAACATTATTTTGGATTCGACACCGCGTCTATAAAATTAATTAGGTGTTATCTTTCAGATAGGCAACAGCAGACTGTATGTGGCGGCAGCATCTCGCAACCGAGCATCGTATCTTCTGGTGTGCCTCAGGGTTCCATCCTAGGCCCCATTCTATTTACTATTTTTATAAACGACATTGTGAGATGTTGCCAAAATACGTCTATACACTTGTATGCCGATGATACTCAGATCTACCTGTCGCGTCCTATTGGTCTGTGCGAAGATTTAGTGTGCAGAATAAATGATGATTTAAAAGCGATATCTAATTGGGCTAAGGTGAATGGTCTTAGCCTAAATGCAGCAAAAACGCAGGTCCTGACAATATACTAAAACTTTTATGACATAAATGAACTGCCATCTATAGTATTGAATAAAACCAAAATACCGTTTCTTTCGGCTGTGACTAACCTTGGGTTTAAAATGAACTCCCGACTTACTTGCATAAGCCACATTAATTTCGCTGTCTCGAAAATATATTATATTCTTAGGAGTTTGTGGCTTGGCTCTTCTTTTCTTCCAATTAACACAAAAATGAAACTTGTAAAGGCACTTGTTGTTCCGCAAATCAGTTATTTCGAAGTAGTATATGGTGATTTGGACTCACAATCCAAAAGGAAATTAAATCTAGCTTTGAACAATGCTGCGAGGTTCGTATTCTGTAAGAGAAAGTTTGATCACATCTCCACCTATACTAAAAATATTCTTGGAACGAGCTTGGGAAATTACCTTAAAATCAGAAACGTAATTTCTCTTTTAAAGATAATTAAATACAAGAATCCTGGCTATCTCTATAAAAAACTTAGCTTTGTAATATATTCTGGTACTAATAATATTGTAGTGCCAAGATTTGTATCCTTACCTGGTTCAAGATTATTCTTTGTTAGTGCTGTCCGACTTTGGAACTCATTGCCAATGTCAATTAAACATATTAAATCGGATAGATGCTTTAAGGTGGCAGTTGAAAATCATTTTTCTTAGAAACTTTTCTTACATCTGCCTAATTCTTGAGGTTTTATTCTTCTCTCTAATGCAATATACCTTATAATTTCTTGCTTTTTTTTCCCTTTCTTTTCCTACCTTCTACAATAGTTTAAGCTATATCTGAATGTAATATCCATAAGCTCTGTTTAGAATCAAATATCACTAAACTCTGTAATTTATATGTAAAACGTACAAAAAAAGACTCAGCGTCTTAATGTGCTATGACCGTAAATAAAATAAATAAATAACTAAATAAATAAATAAATAAATAAATAAAAACAAGTAAGGAAGTCTAAGTTCGGGTGAACCGAACATTAAATACCCAGCGTTAGTTTTCAGAAAAAGGGGGCGTGGTTTTCATCCGATTTCGCCCATTTTAAAAACCAATCTATGCCGAGCCTAAACAATAGCGAATTTGGTGGGCGCGGCCACGCTCCTTGCTTATAAAGCTTTAACCGCTTACATGAGCCAAAAGTACTGAATCGATCTTTTCAAGGGTTATACCATGTCCTATATATAACTTTGGAAAAGAAGGCGTGCCATGCCCATAACTTTTAACGTATTTTGTGAAATTTTTTGATGTACGGATATATGTGTCCATTAATCAATATTTACCTAATTTTAAAAAAGTGGGTGGTGGCACGCCCACGGATTTTATTATGTTATTTGTCCCTATTGAAGATCAGTTTTCATTGCAGATCTTTATGATACTTTCACAGTGGCTTGTTAATAGCGAAATGTTGATATTTTGTTTATTCACTTGTGGGCGGTGCCACGCCCATTTTCCAAAATATTACCAAAAAACCTTTAAACATCACTAATAACATCATCATGTGAATGAGTGTACTAAATTTTAGCATTATATCTTTATCAGTTAAACAGATATTGCATATTCCGGTTTCCTAACTCTCGTTTAGAGAACTTTAGTCCAAAAAGGGGCGTGGTCGTTCACCGATTTTTCTTATTTTCTGTGGTAGTACTCTACATAAACATAACATGCCTGGAACCTAGTTTCGTAAACCTATCTCACACCGTTCTGAAGTTATTAGCAGTCGAATTTGAAAATTGCTTGACTCATAAGTGGGCGGTGCCACGCCCACTTTCCAAAATTTTCCAAAAATAATGTAAAGAATATGAAAATTGATGTATGTACCAAATTATATTATTATAGCGGTATCAGGTAATTAGATATGGACTTTTCAATATTTCCACCTCCTTTCAATATAACTTTTATAAAAAAGTAGGCGTGGTCGCCAAACGATTTCGTTTATTTTCTATATCTGAATTTAACACAACAATAGTATGCCCTCTACAAAATTTCGTTATACTAGCATAAACTGTTCTCAAGTTATTAGGAGTCAAAATTTTTTTTTTTTTTCGATCCTGATCATATTGATATATGGAAGTCTATATCTATCTCGATTCCTTTATACCTGTACAACCAACCGTTATCCCAACAAAGTTATAATACCCTTGTACTAGTACTAGTACGCTGGGTATAAAAATATTACAACTGGTAAAAAAAATTTATTGTTAATATTACATGTAGCCGTTGAAGACGAAGTTCAAAATCTGAACTTTTAAAGAGTCTTGGTCTTCTTCGGTATATTTTTGAAGATACGTATCTAGCACAGAAAAAAATCCGAGTTACGACTTGGTGATGGAGCGGTTTCTGGTGTCTTAAGCCAGTGCGTTACGGCCCCGCACAGCTTTTCTAAACGATCCTCATCTCTTTTGCGCTTTGAGTTACTGTTCCGAAATTCAACCACCTCCTCTTGACACTCTGGGAATGGTTGTGCCGGTGGCTGGTACTGTTCGATTGGAGAAGCACCATCAGTCAAATCCTTTACCAAAGCCTCTGGGTCGAAAGACAGCACTTTTTTGCATTGAGGCGATTGATCTACTAAGACTGGCGAATTTGGAACCGGCGGCTCAAATTGTGAGGCTATAAATGTTGTGTTTCCGACTGTCCTGTTGATATTTAATTCATGAAAGCTTTTTTTGTAGCACTGTGTAATATGACGAAAGTTAACACAACAAATTACTTACTGCCTAGGGGTTACATGGCGCTTCAAAAAGCTCATGGCTTCCATATAGCGCCATGAGCTGGCTTCCTGCGCTGCACTCCCAGAGGATGCCTTTCCAGCACTGACCTTTTTGACATATCGGTCACGAAGTGATCTCCATCAACTCTGACACTTATTCACTAAAATTGGAAAAAATTAAATTGGCTTTGAAAGTTCTCATATAGGTACATATTAGACCCCTGCATGACTCCATCCAAAACGGCAAATGATTCATTCATATTCTTTTTTTTATACCTAGTAGTGCTTCGCACACAAGGTATATTAACTTCATTGGCCTAACGGTAGTATGTAACGGCATAAACGAATCGAGATAGATATTGACTTATATATATCAAAATGTTCAGGAGGAAAAGAGAAATTGATTGAGCCATGTCCGTCCGTCCGTCCGTCCGTCTGTGAACACGATAACTTGAGTAAATCTTGAGATATCTCAATGAAATTTGGTATGTAGGTTCCTCTTCACTTATCTCCGAGCGCTATTGAAAATAGGCAAAATCGGTTAAAAGCCACGCCCTCTTTCTATATATATAATATTTTCGAAAATACAAAAAGAGTGATTATTCAGTACATAATACACCTATAAGGATAATATTTGGTATGCACTTTAGCGTTAAGGCAACAAATACATTTTTGAAAAAATTTTTAAAAAGGGGCGTGGTACCGCCCACTTTTGATATAGTCAAGTTTGGAAATATTATTAATCATAAATCAAAAACCGCTCAAGATAGCAAAACAAAATTCAGCACACATATTTATATTAATACAAGCAATATTTCGAAAAAAAATTATTGAAATCGGGTTAGGTCCACGCCCAATTTTATACGAAAGATTTTGAAAAGGATCATAGATATATTGAATATGCTATAACTTTGCTTAAACTAGCTGTATATCATTTCTATTTCACCTCTGAAGTGTTCGTGGCCAAAGAAAGTCGAAAGCACAAAATTTTTGTGGATTTTGGTGAAGTAGGCGTGGCGCCGCCCACTTTTTAGCATAAAAGCTCTGCTATTTTCAAAAGCGATTGCTTGGAATTTGAAGAATGTATTTCAATGAAATTTTGTGAGATACTTCCCAATAGTATGTAGTATACTCCTGCCAAAAATTACGCAAATCGAATAACAAACAAGCAAGATTTACGGGCAAGTAGTTAACACTCTACTGCCTTTTTTTTTTTATTAATTTTTTTTATTTTCATACCTTTCATGAACATGAGGAAAGGTATTTATATTTTGTTATTTAGTAATAATTTAATTTACCACTCACAACAGAAGTGTTTTTATCGAAAACAATCAGTTGCCTTTAAAACAAATTTTCAGTTATTAAAATAGGCCTGAGCAAATTAGGATACCAAAACAGATCACTACTAGGTATTTAATGTTCGGTTACACCCGAATTTATTTTTTATTAATTTTTATACCTAGTAGTGCTTCGCACACAAGGTATATTAACTTCATTCGCCTAACGGTAGTATGTAACGGCATAAACGAATCGAGATAGATATTGACTTATATATATCAAAATGTTCAGGAGGAAAAGAGAAATTGATTGAGCCATGTCCGTCCGTCCGTCCGTCCGTCCGTCCGTCCGTCCGTCCGTCTGTAAACACGATAACTTGAGTAAATCTTGAGATATCTCAATGAAACTTGGTATGCAGGTTCCTTTTTACTTATCTCTGAACGCTATTGAAAATAGGCAAAATCGGTTAAGAGCCACGCCCACTTTCCATATATATAATATTTTCGAAAATACAAAAAGACTGATTATTCAGTACATAATACACCTATAAGGATAAAACTTGGTGTGTACCTTAGCGTTAAGGCAAAAAATAAATTTCTGAAGAAATTTTTAAAAAAGGGCGTGGCACCGCCCACTTTTGATTAAGTCAAATTTGGAAATATTATGAATCATAAATCAAAAACCGCTCAAGATAGCCAAATAAAATTCAGCACACATATTTATATTAATACAGGCAATATTTCGAAAAAAAATTAGCGAAATCGGATTAGGTCCACGCCCAATTTTATACGAAAGATTTTGAAAAGGATCATGGATATATTGAATATGCTATAACTTTGCTTAAACTAGCTGTATATCATTTCTATTTCACCCCTAAAGTGTTCGTGGGCAAAGAAAGTCGAAAGCACCAAATTTTTGGAAAATGGGCGTGGCCCCGCCCCTTTATGGGGGATTATTCCACAAAACTTTCCATGCCATAACTCCGGTAAAAATTGACTTATTGAAACGATATTTAGAGAAATTGTTCAACATATAAAGCTAACTCTTTGCTGAAAAAATAAACAAAATCGGTGAATGGACACGCCCACTTTTTGAACATAGTTCTAAAAAACTTCTTCGTAAAATTAACATCGCGATATTTCCATAATTGTATACGTTATATAAATAAGATTTTACACACATAATAGGCTTTTTAAACAAAACTAAACTGTAAAAAAATTTTGTGGATTTTGGTGAAGTAGGCGTGGCGCTGCCCACTTTTTAGCATAAAAGCTCTGCTACTTTCAAAAGCGATTGCTTGAAATTTCAAGAAGGTATTTCAATGAAAGTTAGTGAGATGCTTCCCAATAGTATATAGTATACTCCTGCCAAAAATTACGCAAATCGGATAGCAAACACGCAAAATATACGGACAAGTAGTTAACACCCTACTGGCTTTTTTTAATTAATTTTTTTTATTTTCATACCTTTCATGAACATGGGGAAAGCTATTTATATTTTGTATTTAGTGATAGTTTAATTTACCACTTACAATAGAAATGTTTTTATCGAAAACAATCAGCTGCCTTTATAACAAATTTTCAGGTATGTATTATACATAATAGACCTGAGTACATATATTGGGATACCAAAACAGATCACTACTAGGTATTTAATGTTCGGTTACACCCGAACTTAGACTTCCTTACTAGTTTTTATTTTCATACCTTTCATGAACATGAGGAAAGGTATTTATATTTTGTTATTTAGTAATAATTTAATTTACCACTCACAACAGAAGTGTTTTTATCGAAAACAATCAGTTGCCTTTAAAACAAATTTTCAGTTATTAAAATAGGCCTGAGCAAATTAGGATACCAAAACAGATCACTACTAGGTATTTAATGTTCGGTTACACCCGAATTTAGACTTCCTTACTAGTTTAATATTGTAAATTTTAGGCAAAGTGAATTTCAAATTATCAAATATTCTGAAGGCTGAGTTTTTTGTTCTTCAAATGTAATATTCAAATTTATTGTACTCAATAGAGGGTCGTTAAAACCCCACCCATGGCCAAATCTACGCACTTTTAATTGCCCTTGGAGCTTTCCGAGTTGTGTAGCGTATGGGCATTTTTTTTTTAATTTTACTGATGAAAACAGTGAACAGTTTCATTTAACAAGTACTGTAAACAGTACTATTCAGGACCTGATTAATTAGGTTTAGATCAGGCATCGGCAGCCCATAGCTCACTGAGCTGGGCAAGAGCGTAAGTGTTTCACACGTACATGCGAGCGCAGTAGCGAGAGCTAGCAACACAAATCCAAAAATATGATCAGTTCCTATCCAACTTTCATGCAAGCAAGAACGTTTTCGTTTATGCGCATCGATTTTTCTTGCTTACGTGGGTGCCTACATATTTTTGATATATCCCTGTATGTTTACGAACGCAATTATGGCAAAATTTAATTTAGAGTGGGAAATGCGATTTTTCTTTGCAGAAAATTTAGACGGGGAAGCTGTCTGCTTAGTATTTAAAAAAACTAAAAAAAAACCCAAAAAAAATTTAAACAAAACACAAAAATTAAAAAAAAATTTATTGTTTTTAGTTGCTAAGATGAACTAGGTACGGTCTTTTTTATTTATTTCAGTTGTTGGAGATGTGCGCTACATTTGTCAGAATATATTGAAATTGTCATGCAAAACCTTAGTAATCAATTGAGCAGCCATTATTAGATAGTCACCCACGTAAAAATATATATATGCGTAAAGCCGAACTATGAGAAAATTTGTGTAATTGTGCTCGCCTATATGTGTGACACACACATTCACGAAATGAATTGTTTGCATGTATGAGAATGCCGACCACTGGTTTAGATGAATCAGAATTATGACTAATCAAAATATGATTTAATCAGTTCATCGCACGTCCCTAATGTGTGCCAGTACAATTGATGTCATGGCCAAATGATGCTAAGTTTGTGTCAGGTGACAAGCTGACTTCTACTTTTTTGAAAAGATGCAATGTTAAACGGACTTTAATTATAGCCATGTATTCATAAAAGTGCGAATAATCCCAGCTTACTAAAGTCGCAGCGCTCCAAAAAAAACAACCAAAAAAGAGTCCGTAATTGGAGCCTTTTCGGGGAGAAGAAATTAATATTGTAGAGCGAATGAACTGCAAGGCTCAATTATATGAAAGATTTCGAGTGTTTTCTGACCCTTTTTGTAGTAGGCGTAAAGAGAATTGTGAGAAAATAAACGTTGGAGAGCAGATGAGCGGATGAATGAAAAAAAGCACCAATTAAAGGGCTCCGAAAGGAGTCTGAAAAGGCTCCCAAAACCCTCAGAATGGAGGAATAAAAGGCTCCGAAAAAGGTTCAGAAAAGCACTAATAAAAGGCTCCGGAGTTAATTTAAAAAGAGTCATAAAACGCTTCAAATTCATCGAAATGGGACTCATTTCGGACCCTTTTTTATGACTCCGTTGGAGTGCCCGCGTAGAGCTATTTTTTCCTCCATTTGGGCTCAGAAAGAAGCTCATTTTGGAGAATAAAGCTATGAGAAGTGAGCGTTTTTGGCTCCTAAAGGAGTCTTTTTTGCACTTTTGGTTAGCTGGGATATGCCATCATATCACCAATTCTCTATCAAATACAGAAAAATGTGTACAACCAAAAAAATTATCTGGGGTATAGTTTTAGGCATCAGAGTATGCAGTTTCAGAAAAGTTAAACAACATTTAAATTTATGATGTATGGGTCTAGGTATTCAGCAAATATGTTTATCTTAGTGATACATGTATGCGAATGCACATATAATTTAAACCCCCGCCTAAGGCTAATTCCTGAGCGCGGCCCTGCATTTGATCCCAGGAATAATAACCCAAGAGTAGAAATTAAAAATCTTATGTCTGTGTACAGAAATTTTGGGTTATCATTCCCGGGGTCAAAAGTGCTACTTACCAGTGGCGCCTGTGGCAGCTGCCACGCTGTTCCGATAGGACTGAATTGCCTTATCGAACAAACATGGATGGGATGCAATCGCTTCAATTAATAAAAACTCCATTTCCAAGTATGAATCTGCACATTCATATAGATACATTAAGTAAATTCGCACATGAGTGAATGAATGAATGAATTAATTGAATTTCTAAAAAAGCACACACACTCACCTCTCTTTCAGCAATAAATTAAATTATAAATATGCAATTATTTGTGAAGATTTTATAATTTCTATTTTCACAATTTGCACTTTTCACAAACGCGTTGTCAAAATGGCGGTAAAATGAATTTTGACATTTGTCACGCAGCTGCCGTTCCGCCAAAATAGAAAATTGGTAAAAGATGCCGGATCCGTTGACTGATACTTTGCCAATGTAGCATTTATAATCCAAAATGGACACACTCTACTCGGCTGTCAGTTTGTTCCTTGTCCACCAAGTACGTGACGTACTGTTTCTGCCGAAGCCATAATGCACAAATGCACCGCCGACAACCCTCAACCCGTCCAATAGCAAGCATAGATTTCAAATTTGTGAAATCACTCCTTTATATGGGGACGGCAATGAAGTGAGTGAGAATTTCACCGCTTGCCATGGTGTGTTGTTCGCCTGGGAAGGAAACTGTGCTAGCTACCGGCGATCGCCATGCCGTTGTTGCTATGGATCAGTGGCGCGAAATTATTGCATATTTTAGGAGTCGGTGAAGTTACAGTGGTGGTCGTATTATTGTAACGCTACGTTACAAATAGAATTAAACAACCGGAAATAATTTTTGCTAATACGCGAATAGCTTCAATCGGCCGCTGCGCGGAATCACGTCCATTCCGCCAGCAAATCTCATATCGCTCTGTTACCCGACTTTAAATAAATAAATTTTCGACCGTATGTTCAGGTGGATTGGAGACTCGGCCTCTTCAACGATCCTGTGAAGAATTCAAGGTTTCCAAGCACAACATTCATTAATAATTCTATCGTATGTGAGGGGGGATTGGAGACTCGGCCCCTACCAACCACCCGGTAAGGAGTGTATAGTCAAGATTTCCAAGACCATCCTTAATGGAAGAACTGATCGTTTTATAAGATGGACAGCAAACGCGGCCACTCTAATCTTTCCAGTTAATAACCAACTAGCTCTGATGACAACACTGCAAGAATAATCGAACGTATGTGAGGATGGATTGGATACTCGGCCTCTCCAACCATCTCATCTAATATTTTAATTCATATTGTCTAGTTTTTAAGTTTTAAGTTGTGTGCAATCCTATAGACTAAGTTTATCTAGCCTTGTTAACTTTAATAGTATCTGTCCTTAGTCGACCTCTTTGTTTGTGTCGACTTAAAACAGTTTAATAAATAAATAAATAAATACATAAAAAACTAAATTTTTTTTTTGGAGATCATATCGGAGAAACTACGTGTCCATTTTCAATCCTTTCTGAAGCGTTCTTTAAAGTGAAGTATTAGGTATAAAATAATAAGACTAAAATAGTATAAATGAAAAATATTTTAATTTTCCTTTTAATTTTTTTATTTTCTTAACTTCACATTGAACAAATTGAAAATTCAAAAACTGAAAACTGAAAAACTGAAAATACCTTTTTATAAATTTTTTTATAACAATTTTCCAACAAATGTTTTCTTTGATTTTTCTTAAAACTATTTAAGTATTCTTGGGAATATTTCACAAAGTATTTATTTAAAATTATCAATTTATATTTAGTAAACTGACCATTACTTAACTTCTCCCCCTCTTAAAATCGATACTTCCTCGCTTCGACAAATACTTAAATATTCTTAAACACATTCGTATAATCAATATGTAATTTATTTATAAACATCAAGTAAAATATTATCAACGAATAATATCTATATGAATTGTTTTTCCATTAATTAAAACTGTTGTTTCAAGATCTTTTTGTACATTTCGTTCATATACCTTATTTAATTTATTACCTAAACGTTTATTCCTTCGTACAAAAACTATTTCTCCTTCTTGAAAACTACGTCTGGTTTTGCTTGACCGTTTTGAAACATTACTCTGTGCTGAACTTAGGTAGGTAGGTAGGTTACAGTGGCTGCTAGCATATGGGCTAGCACACATAGGCCCCGGAGGTCCCGTTGTGATACCACATGGATCTTTAAACGACCCCCTACTCGAACCACTTTACGGAATCCGCGAAGCGTAGGATTTCCTTTGGCTTAATATAGGCTAGTTCGCCGAGATGCCGGAGAATACCCGACCCCAGATACTTCAACCTCTTACCACACAGGGCGGGGCATTCACAAAGGAGGTGCCTCACCGTTTCAGGCTCCTCCTCGTCCCTGCAGCTTCTGCAGAAGTCGTTAAACGGGATACCCAACCTTCCTGCATGTCTGCCTAAACCTATATGCCCCGTTAGAAGCCCCATAAGTAGAGAGAGCTCTTCTCTTCTGAGTTTGAGTAGGTCTTCAGATACTCTACAGCTTCCTGTATCGCAGCCACTTCCGCTTGAAAGACGCTTCAGTGGTCAGGCAGCCTAAAACTAAGATTTAGGCCCAGCTTAGGAGCGTATACCCCACCTCCCACCTTATCGTCGAGTTTTGAGCCATCTGTATACAGATGGATTGAGCCATTTTCCAGGGACGGCCCGATGTCCCAGTATTCTCTCTCCGGAATGGTAACATGGAATTTTTTCCCAAAACAGTACTTCGGTGTACAGTAGTCAGAGCTGTACACGGGCAGATCGTCAAGGATGGAAGAATGACCCTTACCAGGGGATCCCCATCCTGGTAGATTCCTGAGTCGCAATGCGGAACATGCCGCAGCTAGTTTACCGCTTAGATCAATCGGCAAAATATTCAAAATTGCATTTAGTGCGTCCGCCGCTGTTGTGCGTAACGCCCCGCTGACACATATGAGCGCGCTTCTCTGCACTCTTTGCATTAGGATAGTACTGGAGTTTTTCTCCAGTCCCGTCCACCAGACTAGGACTCCATACAAAAGAATCGGTCTAACCACAGCGGTGTAGAGCCAGAGTGTAACTTTGGGGGTCAACCCCCATTTTTTCCCTACGGCCCCCTACAAGAGTATAGGGCCACTAAAGCTTTTTTAGCACGCTCCTGGATATTCCTTTATCACCGGCCCACCATTCCACTAACCTAAGGTTTCTCTGCATGATATCACAAAGCGTTTGCGGGTATTTACCACTTACCACCACCGCAAGGTCATCCGCGTACGCAATGACCTTGGACCCCCCCTCTACCGCCAGGGTCTCCAGCAGTCCATTTACTGTAGCTACCCATAGAAGAGGAGAGAGGATCCCACCTTGCGGCGTACCTCTGTTGACGACCTTACCTACCGTCACCCCGGCTAGAACAGCTTGCACCCTCCTGCTCGTCAGCATTTGGTTCACAAGAGACACTAACCAGGGTTCAATATCCAAGGTCGTCAGAGCTTCCGTGATGGCTTCCTGCGTGACATTATTAAAAGCCCCCTCAATATCCAAGAAGGCTACTAGTGTAAATTCTTTCGATGTGCGTAACAATTTCATGCAACGCTGTTTCTGAGGATCTACCTTTCATATAAGCATGCTGCGAGAGCATGATTTTGTTCTTTAGTTTCTCCCTGAGATGCGGTTCCATGAGCCGCTCCAGAACCTTGAGTTGGAATGACACCAGACTAATTGGTCTGAAATCCTTGGGGCCAACGTGAGATATTCTACCCGCCTTATGTATGAAGATTACGCTGGAACTCTTCCAGGTGTTAGGAATGTAACAAAAGGTCAGCACTCCCATATAGATAGCCCGCAGCCACGGTATGCACTGTACCATGGACTGCTGGAGCTGTATTGGCGCTATACCGTCAAGCCCCGATGCTTTGAAAGGCTTAAATGACCCAATGGCCCGTTCTATTCTTTCATTAGTTAGGTACTGATACAGGGGCAGCCCTTTTAATGGGGCAGGCTTTATCCAAAGCCAGCTGACAAGCGTTGGTAAACTTTTCTACCATATCATCTAATTCTACAATTTCCCTGGGTTCATGGGGATAATAGTCAGAAAGGTACTTGTCCAGTTCCTCTCTATACGTTTGCCAATTGGCTGAACTTAGTAATTAATTACATCAATAGGTTTCAATTGTATTATAGAATGAATTGTGTTATTATAATGGTATGTTGCTAAAAAAACTAATTCAGTTATATCAGTAATAATTTTTTCTATTTTCAAACACCTGGCTATTTCGACTTTTGTAGAATGTAGCCGTTCTATTTGTCCATTACTATTACTCTTACTATAAAGAGGTGGTATGAAAAATTGGTCTATACCAAAGTGATTTTTCAACATGTTACTTATTGTATTTCATTGAAACGACTTTTCATTATCAGAAATAATAAGTTTAAAATGATTTAATAATATAAATAATGCAATTTTATATCTATTATCGATCTTGATGAGATAGGTACCTACTACCTGAACAAATTTCGAAAATTTATCAATACAAGTTAAAATATGTTGTTTATCAATTGAAAATATATCACTATGTAAAATTTCACCAGGGTGTTCAGGAATCGGAGTTTGTCCTATTTCGGGTTTTGCAGGATGCCTATTATATTTATTTTCTAAACATATTCTAACATTTTTTGTTATTGTTTTCAGTGTATTTTTTATATCCGGGAAGTAATATTCTTCTATGAACTGCTTATAATTTTCCTGTAAAGAACGATGTGCCCTATTATGTTCTTTCTTTCTACTGTTCTTTGCAGTTTCTACTTGTTAAATCTAAATTTCAGCACACTCCATTGACAACATCTGTATTAAAGTGACGAAGTGCTTGCAGGAGGTATTCAGCGGTGCTGAAATTATTAGTATGTCTTTTATAATTTTTAAAAATATTTTTCAAGTCTAAGTTCGGGTGTAACCGAATATTAAATACCTAGTAGCAGGGCCGTGCGCAGGAATTGGCCTTGGGGGGGGTTTTAATTTAGATTTGCATTCACATACGTTTTTCACTAAGATAAACATATTTGCTGAAACAGATACCGAGACCCATACATCATAAATTTAAATGTTCTTTAACTTTTCTGAAACTGCATACTCTGATACCTAAAACTATACACATTTTTCTGTATTTGATAGAGAATTGGTGATGTGATGGCGTATATCAGCGAACTAAAAGTGCAAAAAAAGACTGTTTACGGACCATAAAACGCTCATTTCTCATAGCTTTACTCTCCAAAATGAGCTTCTTTCGGAGCACAAATGGAGCGAAAAATCGCTCTACGTGGGAACTTCAACCGAGTCATAAAAAAGAGTCCGAAATGAGTCCGATTTCGATGAATTTGAAGCGTTTTTTGACTATTTTTAAATGAACTGCGGAGCCTTTTATTGGTGCTTTTCTGAACCTTTTTCGGAGCCTTTTATTCCTCCATTCTGAGGGTTTTTGGAGGCTTTTCAGACGCCTTTCGGAGCCCTTTAATTGGTGCTTTTCTTTTATTCATCCATTCAGAGGGTTTTTGGGCTCTTTTCGGAGCCTTTTATTGGTGTTTTTCTGAAGCTTATTTGGGGTCGTTTTTTACTTCTTTTGGGTCATAATTTCTTTGCGCAATTTTTCCCTTCTAACTATTCTGCCGTCATCAATTCTGACTTTCTAAATTATCCCTATGAGCTACATGGGAACAATTTAATTAATTGTCCAACTATATGCGCCAATGATGTTCTTATTTATATGAAAACTTTGAAGGAATCTTTTAAATGCTGTCCTGATAGGATTCCTACATGCTTCTTGAAGAAGTGTGCTAACAATATTTACCAACCCCTTACCAATTTGTTCAATCTGTCACTAAAGTGTGCTGTTTTTCCAAAAGCATGGAAAGAGTCGTTTCTTCTACAGCTTCATAAAAGCGGAAGCAAGGCTTCTATAGAGAACTATCGTGGCATAGCAAAGCTTTCTGCCATCCCAAAAGTGTGTGAAGCTATTGTTACCAATCAGCTTACGAATCATATCTCTACCTTGATTTCCGACTGTCAACACGGGTTCTGTAAGGGAAAGTCCACCGTTACAAACTTACTTGAATTTACTTTGATTTTAGCAAAGCTTTCGATAAAGTGTGTCACTTGTTACTTATTCATAAACTACATCAGTTGGGTTTCGAGCCGGGTCTCAATTGCTGGATCTCTTCTTACCTTAGTGACAGATCACAAAAAGTAGTGTTTAAAAATTGTGAGTCCGATGTTATTTATGTCTCCTCAGGAGTTCCTCAAGGAAGCCATCTTGGCCCGATTCTGTTCTTGTTGTTTAGAAATGATATTTCTACAGTAATATAATTTTCGAAAATTTTAATGTATGCCGACGATGTAAAGCTTTGTCAGTCGAAGAAGCTTCAATCAGATCTAAATACACTAGTTACTTGGTGCGATTTAAATTATATGCCGCTTAATCTAAAGAAATGTAAATACATGCGTTTTTCGAGAGGAATATCACAGCCAGCTTCCTATACAATTAACAGTTATAGTCTTGAGCAAATGTATGATTTTTTTGACCTTGGGGTTACTATGGACTACAAAATCAGTTTTAACTGCCACATTAACGTAACAGTCAATAAAGCTAGAGGCGTTCTAGCATTTCTTAAACGATGGTCTAAAGAATTTAGCGACCCTTATGTAAATAAAACTCTACTACATTAGTCAGACCGATACTTGAATACCGTTCTATAATTTGGAACCCACGTTACCAGGTCCTCGTGGATCGCTTAGAATCAGTTCAAAAACAATTTTTAATATTTGCCTTAAGAGATCTTCACTGGGATCCCTTGTATAATTTGCCATCGTATACGAGTCGCTTAAAACTAATTAATCTTCACAGCCTTTCTAGTCGGAGGGAACTGCTTGTAACTGTTTTCATGACTAAATTACTAAATGGTTCAATCGTAAGCCTGTTTCTTTTGAGCGAAGTGAACTTCAATGTACCTTCTCGTCCATCAAGACATTTTAAACCACTTATATTGAAACAGTCTCGAACTAATTTTGAATTAAATGGGCCTTTTCGTTGTTTGTGTCAAGATTATAACTCTCATTCTGGTACGTTTGATATTTCAGACTCACTATGCAGCATAAAAAAGTCAATTCTTTCTATCCTAAATACATATCAACAATTTGCTTTCATATCCTTTGATTCTTATCTTTATTCTTTACAATAACTATTCGCTGTAAACTAATTATTTATTAATTGTGTCATCTATTTTTTATCTACCTTACTTAGCTGATGAGGTTTTCTCTGTAGCTGAGCAGTTTTAGATCTCGACGATTAACAAACCAAAACCAGACTATTGATAAACGTCCATGAAACATGCGATCTTTACCTTCTGTTAGGTGAAATAAAAAAAAAAACCTCCGAAAATGTTTGAAAACATTCAAATATTTGAACGGTGTCGCTCATCTGCTCTCCAACGTTCATTTTCTCACAATTCTCTTTACGCCTACAACAAAAAGGGTCAGAAAACACTCGAAATCTTTCATATAATTGAGCCTTGCAGTTCATTCGCTCTGTTAATTGAAACTGCTCACTGTTTTCATCAGTAAAATTTTTAAAAAAATGCCCATACGCTACACAACTTTGTAATTTCGGAAAGCTCCAAGTGCAATTCAAAGTGCCGGACTTATCGTCGCTACCGACGAAGAAGGCGCATTCAACAAATTGTCAACGAAAAAAGGCGCATTAAAAATATTGCGGGAAATAAGGACGCATTAAAAAATATTTTGACGAAAAAAGGGGCATTAAAAAATATTTTGACGAAGAAAGGCGCATTAAAAAATATTTCGAGGAAGAAAGGCGCAGTGTATACATTTACAGTAAACTTCACAAGGGATTTGGTGCTGGATTGAAAAAAATTGGGCCAGCCCAAGTATCCATTATACGTATGTATTTTTATTTAGTATTACGTTTTTTGAATAACTTATATTGCAGCTAGTTATCGAAGCGCGTCTTTCTCTCCTAAAAAATATTTTAAAGCGCCTTTCTTTCTCAAGATATTTATAATGCGTCTTTCTTCAAACTTCGTCGACAAACAGCTTTGCGCCCTTTTTCGTCGATAGGAACGTTATGTATTGGCCAACCTTATTCTTTGCAACTTTCACCAATTTCTTCTTCCGTAAAATTATTTTAACTAATTTTGTCAAAAATTATTAGTCAAGATTCAATAAAAGATTTATAAACTGTATTTTGAAAACATTTGCAAAATCATTGCAACTTAGATTTGGCCATGGGGGGGGTTTTAACCCCCAAAACCCCCCCCGTGCGCACGGGCCTGCCTAGTAGTGATCTGTTGTAGTATCCCATTTTACTCAGGTCTATTTTAATACCTGAAAAGTTGTTATGAAGGCAACTGATTTTTTTCGATAAAAACACTTCTGTTGTGAGAGGTTAATTAAAGAAAAAATATTGAGCTTTAAATTAAAATTAAAAAAAATTTTTTTAAAATACCCAAATTTGAGAAAAATTTATAAAATTTTTTTTTTTAACATTTTTACTAAAAGTGTTCAATAAAATTTTTTTTAAAATTCATATTCGAAAAGAAATACTTTAAAAAACGGTTCAAATGTTCCTTCTTAGCACGTCAGTTACAGGACTTCTTATATGTATAAAGAAAAAAGACTTACACAAAAAAAGTGCGAATTCAAACCAGTATATCTCGGCAACCATTAAATATTTTTTTTTTTTACATAGCAGATCACTTTCACCAAATTTGCCTATTTTCAAAATCGCTCCGAGATAAGTGAAAAGGAACCTGAATACTAAATTTCATTGAGATATCTCAAGATTTACTCAAGTTATCGTGTTCACAGACCGACGGACATGGCTTAATCAATTTCTATTTTCCTCCTGAACATTTTGATATATATGTGTGAATATCTATCTCGATTTGTTTATGCCGTTACATACTACCGTTAGGCGAATGAAGTAATATACCTTGTGTGCGAAGCACTACTAGGTATAAAAATTAAAGTGTGTCCTTTATAGGCGTCTGAACGTATTTAGTGTAAATAAATGATTCTTAGATATGTGTTTCCTTTTTCAAGGTTTTTATAATTTTTTTTTTTCCCATATTCCCAATGCGTTCAAAAGTTTGGTGTGTACTATATAAGCTGCACATATTTTCCATATATATAATACTTTTTTTTATACGCTACTATAAAGTACAATTTGTGAAAAGAAGCCAGTGACCCCTAAAATTTTTTCCATACAATCAATTTCCAGAGTGTATTTCATAAAAAAATGCATAATTCCAATTATTATATATTTTGATATCTAAACCCCTAAAAAATCCATCCTCATATTGAGAACGTCAGATTCATTTTTAATAAAAAATATGTATACACATGTAGCAAAATCCTAACGATAAAATGTTTTCATTCTCAGATTGAGCGACGATACCTATATCATTTGCTCTCACATTAACAAATTGAGTAGAGTATACACTTGCGTCGGCGCGTCTGTCCAAATTCATTTTGACCGAGCGTTGTTATCCCTTACTCAAATTCTCACCAAAATCTTGTCAAAAAATTTAAATTTGTTTTCAACATATTGACTGCTGATTGGAAGATTACCCTATTTATTGTTTCAATAAGGGCGTTATTGGATATATAATAATGAAATATTGAATAAAATTTTTAAATAGAGAGTTTTATTTTTTAATAGAACTATATTATTCATAGTCTCTGCTATTCATGTAATTCAAAATTTTAATTCTTTTTTTAAAAACGCAATCAAACTTCTATATTTGGTCAAATTCTATAATGAAAATGAGATTGGAAGTCATTCGCGACCAATATTTTCGGCCGGGTATTTATGTATATGCATCCTAAAATCGTGAAAAAGCTGTGTGTTTATATTTAAATGAAAACTTTTACTGTTCATAAAACTCCAATAATAAAATGGGATTTCAAAGCACCCAGGACCACCTTATAATTCAAAATGTTAAGTAAAAAAAGGAAGGCAGAGTCAAAGTAGGTAAGAGCGTCGTTGAGTCGGATTTGATAAACTGAATTTGTAATATGCTCCCGGTAAATGGATTACAAGAAATACTGCCTGTATCAGGCGCGTAGCCAGAAAAAAATTTCGGGGGGACTTTTTGCCAAAGTGTCAGTAAATAAGAATTACCTGTAAATACACACATACATACATATTTATATGTTTAGATATTACATACTTATACTTTTATTTATTTGAAATTTTCCTCTTTCTACACGGCAAAAAAATTGAGCCTATATTTTAAACCATTCATTGGTTTACACAATTTTGAAAACTTTTTGGTAATAAATTCCAAACCTTTCAATTACCTACAACAATTCTCAATTTTTTTGCGGTTTAGATTTAAAACTTAACTGGGATAAACAAAAATACAACAAAAGTCGTATACACAGCGAATATGTGTACTTTTCGCACAAAATTCATGAGTGCGCCGTAGCTCAATAGGTAGAGCATTGCGCACAGATTTGGGACAAGTCGGTTCGAGTCCCAACATTTTTTAAAAAAACATAAAAAATTGTTAACAACATTTTCGGTTTAAAATTTAAATAATTTTTATTAGGCGCATTTCTATGACAAACGGTGTAAATTTAATTCTAAACAAAATTTGGTTTGGTCATACACCTAGACCGGTATTTCTGCGTTCAAAGGGTTTTTTTGGAATCTCCAGTAAAATTAACTTCTTTAGACTAATTTCATTATTTTTCAATGAAAGTATGTGTAAATACACAATAAAAACACTTCAACTCAATGTTAAGAACTTTGTGGAAAATTCATGAAAACTCAAGAAAACTCGAAAAAATTGCATCAAAATTTCTAACTTTCTAGTAGAATTTTTCTGATTTTTTTCGAACATACAGTTTTGTAGCTCATTGAATTGTCAAAAGCCGACCGAGAGCATTTTCTTCAATATAAAAATATTGCGCTTATAAATTTGTATGGAAGATAATGCACTTGGCTAGGAAAAAAGCTGACAAAAATCGAGCAAATCGGCTAAAGTATCTTTGTTCACTTTAATTAAACGGGCCACAAAACTGTATACTCGAAAAAAAATCTACAAAATTTTACTAAAAAGTTAGAAATTTTGATGAACATTTTTCGAGTTTTCTTGAGTTTTCCACAAAGTTCTTAACTTTGAGTTGCAGGATTTTTGTTGTTAATCTTACTGGAAATTCCAAACAACACTTTAAACGCAGACATACTAGTCTACATGTATGTATGTAGGTTCAGTATTATTGGGTAGTATCGAATGAATTTTATTCTTTATTCTTCGGTTTTCTGTATTCAATTGATTTTTTATTCAACATTCAAAAATTTTCTAACAATATTAAAGCTGCCTTCATTGTTGCTTTTATAACAATTAACATAAAGTATAAATCATACAAAGTATTTCAAATCTCACTTCCTACATTCGGCCATCCTACAGTTCATTCGTTCTCGAATGATGAAGACCATTTCTTCATATATTCTGCTACAGTAGTTGTTTTCCTTGGTCCCTCATGATCCCCAACCTTTTCTACTTCATACCTTCCATGATTTAAACAACTAGTTACTCTATAAGGACCCAAATATTTAGGCCTTAATTTCATTTTTGATCCAAACTGAGTACGCAAAATTGCAACTAAATCATTTTCTTTGTAAACATTTTCCTCTTTCCTTTTTTTATTATAGCTTTTCTTATTTTCCACCTGAATTTTTTCTATGTTCAATCGAGCTTCCTCACGAACTTGTTCCCTTTCAGACATAAATTCTTCCAAATCTTCTTGCTCAATCAATTCCCTGATGCTTGTCAAATCTTCTGTCCTCATTTCACATCCAGTTAATAATGTAAATGGAGGTACCTTCGTACTCCGCGGAGGTGTAGAGTTTAGTGATTTTTGCACATTATTAAGATACTTGTACCAAGAAGCAGGACTTTCATAACTGAGTTTAGCAAGCATTGGTATTATTATTCGATGAATTCTTTCCACTTGCCCATTCCCTCTGGGTACACCAGTGGCAATCAACAAATGTTGTATATTAGCTTTTTTACAAAAATCAGCAAACTCACTCGAAGTAAAAGCCGCACCGCGATCAGAAATAATTCTTTTTGGATATCCAAAAACCACAGCTTGCTTATCTAATATATCAACCACTGACTTTGCAGCGCAGTTCCTTGTAGGGTATAACCAAGTAAATTTTGAAAAAGCATCTACAACAACCAAAATGTAGCAATAGTTTTTATTCGTAGCTTCCATCGGTCCAATATGATCGATATGATACGTGATCAACGGCCGATCTTCCTTAACTATTGGACTTAAATAACCTTCTTTTTTCCCCAATTTTGCATTTGTGATAATACACTCCACACAATTATCTACAATTTTTTTAATTTTTCTACTAACATTTGGAATATAAAACATTTTCTCAACACAGTCCTGGGTTTTCCTAGCAGAAAAATGACCTTGGTTATGAGCGATCTTAATCAATTCATCTTCCATTCCTTCTGGCACAACAATTAATTCCTTACAAACATCTTTAAATAAAATATCATTTTTAATAAAATAATCCTGATACTGACCTGTTGCCAAAATTTTCCTAACAGCAGCTATCCACACATCTTTCAATTGTGCTTCTCGAATCCTGTGTTTTAAACTATCTTCCATCGACAGACAATACACACGACTAAGTGCATCTACATGTCGCATCTTAGTTCCTGCTCTATGTTCTAGAACATAATTAAAATCTTGTAAAAATAAAGCCCACCTTGCTATACGAAGAGGAACATCGGCTTTCCTCATGGTCATAGTAAATGCATTACAATCTGTTACTATCCTAAACTTGATGCTCATTAAATAAATACGCCATTTCTTTAACGCTTGAACTATTGCCAGCACTTCTAACTCATATGAGTGATACTTTTCTTCTATAGCTGAAGTTTTCCTACTCATATACTGTACCGGATGCATTTGTTGATCATCCGCATCCTTTTGCAATAAAACTCCACCATACCCATACTTACATGCATCCGTATGCACCTCCGTCACAGCTTTAGGATCAAATAATTTAAGTACTGGTGCCTTAGTCAATATTACCTTTAATTGTTCAAAAGCTGCTGCTTCTTCGTCTCCAAATTTAAACTTGTTGTTCTGTTTTAACAAATCAGTTAATGGTTTAGCAATTACAGCGTAATTTTCAACAAATCTCCTAAAATAAGACGTTAACCCTATAAAACGTTGAACTGCCTTTTTATCTCTTGGATTGTTAAAATCCTTTATTGCTTTAACTTTCCCATTCGAAGGAGTAACCTTACCATTCTCCACAATATACCCCAAAAATTCAACCTTCCGTTGAAGAAAACTACATTTGGACCACTTGATATCAAGACCACTCTTCGCTGCCACTTCAATCACGATTTTTAATTTTTCTAACCCCTCTTCTTCATTTTTTGATGGAATAATAATATCATCCATGTATACCATTAACGTACTATTTGCAATTAGTGGCTGAAGTACTGCCCTAATAAAACGACAAAAAAACTGATGGTGCATTAGATATTCCGAAAGGTGTATAATTAAACTCGTATTGACCATCTTGAGTCACGAACGCAGTGAATTTCTTCGATTCGGGATCAACTGGAACATGGAAATAACCATTTCTTAAATCAAGTGTTGTATACACTTTTGCTGATTGTAATCTATCAATCACCTCATCTATCAACATCATCGGAAAATTATCCCTAATAATTTTCTCATTTAAACGACGATAGTCACAACACAATCTTTTAGTTCCGTCTTTCTTTGAAACCAATACTATTGGCGCAGCATATGGCGATGCACTTGGCCTAATAATACCTGATTCTAACCATTCCCTAATTTGCTCATTTACTACCTTTTGATTTTCACATGATAAACGCCGAGGTCTCTGATAAATAGGATTTTCATCACTTAATATTATTTTCAATTCAACAGGCGATTCAACGGTACGATTTGGCTTATAACTTTTGACTAACTCTCGAACACAATTTGCAGTAAAATTTTCCAAATGATCTACATCTATTTTTGGCTCCACCTCATTTAAAACATAAATTGAATCTAGTTCTTGTATCCAATCCACTCTAAATTTATATCCACTTGCATCAGATTCACCTATATTTACCTTACTGTCAATTTCTGTAAGTACGTCTTCCTTTTTATCATTGCACTTCTCATATTCTTTTTCAGCCAAAATTATCTTTTCTTTAAAAACAACATCTGTTGCAGTTACAATTAAATCCACCTTTTCTAAAACCGAATTTCCTATTATTGCAGCAAAACACATATCATTTTCATCCACAAGATCAAAAGTCAAATTCAATAAAATATTATCTATTTGCACAATAGCACTAAAACGACCCTTAGTTATTATTTTACTATTCCCAATACCAAATAGTGTACTTCTTTCGTTCTTAATAATCACTTCCATACCACTGTTCAACAACGTATCATATCTCATCAAACACCGATTACAGCCAGTATCTACTAAAGCCATAAAATGAAATTTGCCACTACAAGAAACCACATCTTTGAATTTCAAAGTATTGTATTCACTTAAATTGTTGACATTACTTGGGCTAATCGCCGTTTTATCTCCTACACAATTATTCGCTTTATGGCCGATCTCACCACATTTAAAACACCGTACTTTCAAAAGTGACTTGTCACATTTATTAGCTAAATGTAACTCACTTCCACATTTAAAACATTTTTTTTCTTTTTTAACACTATCCAACTCTCTAGAAGATACAACTTGTGGAATGATGTCCTTTTGTTGCATCCTTCCAAGTTTTTCATAAATCTTAATTTGCGATTTCAACTCTTTGATTGTAGTTGCTTGATACAAATTGGTTTTACCAACTCTAGAATCTGGGACTCCATCAATGAAGTACTCAATAATACTTAATTCGTCCAGATCTATTTTACTACCAATTTCCATCAATGTATATAAATATTCAATTAAGGCCTCATTTGAATTTTTTCTTCTATGTCTAAGCCTTTTGTGAATTTCAGCTGCTGATACTCCCTCACCGAATTCTCCTAAAAGAACAGCTTTCAATGCTGGCCATGATGTTACCCTCGTTTGACTACGGACAAACAACCTTGCAGCGCCTGCAAGTAATTGTTTTCCGTAAACAAATCTCTGTAACTCAGTCCATCCTACTATATCTGCATTAATTTCAAAATCCTTAATCCATTGATCAACACTCATACCAACGTCCCCCGAAAATCTTGTTAAACTATCAATCAAATCTTTGAGTGAAAAAAATGTTTGCCTGCAATGTTCCGTGACATCGCCGTAAACAGAATTTGTTGAACCTTCATCATTCTCCCCTGTAGAACGACCGAAATGAGACAAAAGTCTTTCCTGCAATTCTCGTTTTCTACCATTAATATCTAAACCTAAGTTCCTCAATTCATTTCTTAATCCATCTACCGTTAACGAACATACTTGATTAACATCCATTGTAATATTAACTGTTTAGTAATACATACAATATAAAAAAAAATAAACAAAATGATCTGGCCTTTTGATATAGGATCCCACGTTGCGTTCAGGAAAATTTCAAAATTTATAATGTCTGCTTTACTGCTTTACTTCCTTTTGGATCGGTGGCTCGAATCTTGATCACAAATTTCACTTTTAATTGCGTCTGCTAATTTTGACCCATGTATTTTATTGCAGGATAATTTTGACCCATGTATTTTATTGTAGTTGATAATTTTGACCCATGTATTTATTGTAGTTATACCGCCGTTTATCTTCAATTCACAATTTTTTGCCAAAAAGAAAATGTAAAATGCCTTCTTGCGGTTATCTCCAATCCACAATTCTTAAAATTTGAAACCGTTTTTCGCAAAATATTGTATGTACATTTATACGAATTTCAATTTATTAAAATTATATTTTAGCAAGGACAAGTTAATATCCTGGATTTTAAAGATTTAAGACAAACACTTCTGACACCAATATTTGTAGGTTCAGTATTATTGGGTAGTATCGAATGAATTTTATTCTTTATTCTTCGGTTTTCTGTATTCAATTGATTTTTTATTCAACATTCAAAAATTTTCTAACAATATTAAAGCTGCCTTCATTGTTGCTTTTATAACAATTAACATAAAGTATAAATCATACAAAGTATTTCAAATCTCACTTCCTACATGTATAAATAAAACTTTTAGCCGTGTACAAAACAATATTCATTTGTCTTGTTTGTTTTGAAATTTCGTTTAGGATTTCTTAAGGAGTTACCTACTTCCAAAGTAATTTTTTTGGTTAAACTTATGGCAACCGTGACTACAATAGCGAGAGACACTAATTTTTACGATTTTTGCCCGCTGTATTCATAACTTGAAAAGCAGTTAATTTAAATTTCAACAGACTTTAGTTCGAATCACTCTTACTTTTGTTAACATGCTATGTAGTTGAGATGCTAAGTTGATCTTATGCAGAGCAAGTCTGATAGTTTTGCGCGAATTTCTTAAAGGGCCAAATGAGTGAACCGTTGCAGGAATTTAGTTGTGACCTCTCAAACTTACTCTGACAATTGTTTAGCGACTACCAATAACTTCTCTCAGTGTGAAATATTATTTAATTTTATTCTTTCGTATTTTCATTATTGCTATTGATGCTAATTTCTTAACAGGGGTTTTAAAAATGAATACAGTAATTATTCTAAAACAAACGTATATTTTTTAGTTTTCGGAAATTTCGGGGGTTCAAACCCCTCCCCCCCCCCTGAATACGCGCCTGGCCTGTATACTAACAACAAAAAAATTACAATATTGCAACCATGTCTAAACGGTGGACATAACGCATGCGCATCTGTGGCTTTCAGATTGCGCATTACAATCTCATGCAACGCAAATGAAATAAACGAATGAAATAATTACAGCTTAGTCGCTCAATCAGTAACCATTATCTATATCGATAGCCACACTGCAAAACCCCGTAAGTCACTATTTTTCCAAAAATAAGCTTCTGAGCCTTTCCCAAAGATCGTGATGTTTCGTACATTAAAATCCAGTCAAAATCGGGTTACAACTTTCCGTTTCTTTCCAGTGGTGAAATGAAATAACCGTCGCTCATATACATACGTTATAATTATTACAGTTTTTTCCCTCTCCTGAAAACTTTTTGGTTTTGAACATACAGGGTTTTGCAGTGTGGCTGTCGATATATTAATAGGCTAACATTTTTTCCATACAATCAATTGCCAGAGTGTATCTCATAAAAAATGCATAATTCCAATTATTATATATTTTTTCATGGACCAGGAGCTTTGCATAGGTATATTATATTTAACAAAAAATGCTTCATTAATTTGTAATAATTCAGAAATGTTTTCACCAAAAGCCAAAGCTGTTAACTACAGTATCTGACTGTTTTATTGTACATACAGTAGTGGCGCAGGTGGTGAGCGTACCGGCTATGATGCGTGCATTCGTAGGCTCAAGCACGTGTTCAGGTTAATTTTTTTTTTTTTTTACTAAATTGAATTTGCCTTAAAACATACGAAAACTTTTTATCATAATATTTTTTTTTATAATCTATTGTATTTGTAACCCAATATTTTAATATTTTTCTGTTTATGACATCTATCTTGGAGTGAAAAAAAAAATTTTTTGAAAAAATCTAAAAAATTATATTTTTTAAGAAATATATTTATATTTTTTAAGAAATATATTTATATTTTTTAAGAAATATATCATATTTTATATGCAAAAAGTAAAAACACAGTTTGTTGCTTCTTCAATTTTATATTCACCAAATAATTTGAAATCGCGTTAATTTTACTAAAGACATCAACTATTTTCTTCCAAAAAATTTTAATTTGTAAAAGAGTAGACATATAACCGGAATCCTTGCATATTTAGGCTAAATTGGGCCCGTTAAGATATGTGTTTTCAATATTTCCGAGTTGAATTTGACGAAAAAAAACAGAAAACCATCATATGTGTAAGTTGTAATATTCTCCCGCTATACGGTCTTCAAAAAATCCACAACTAAAAGAAAAATTTAGAAAACTGTCTGTATACAAAAAAAAAAAAACACAATTTGGAAACCGGCTAATGTTAAGAAGTTAACGGAATCTCAAAATGAATTTTCATTCATTTCAATCCATATGGCTATGTATGTATGTATATTCTTAGCGTTGGAAATATTTGTTGAACCTTTAGCGCTTAGGTATAGCATTTGACATGCCATAGTCATGTGTACCAATAGCGCATGTGTAATGGTCTCGGGTGGGACGCGTGTGTTTCATGGTTCGAGCCCAACTTCGAACATAACATTTTTTTTTCATATTTACTATTTTTTTGCAGGGAAATTACTAAAATTTACTGTAACACAATATGTACTTATACATTAGGAACTTTAGGCCGAAGCCGAAGCCGTATCCGAATATTCGGCATAATCCTATATTCGGCCGAAAACCGAAGCCGAAGCCGAATACCAAAATAAAAAAAATATTTAAGTTTAAGATTTTTTTATTTCATAACAATTAATTTTTTTGTATCTTGAATAAACAAACACCTTCCAAAAATACATATATAAATAGTTGTAAACAAAAATAAAAAAATTCAGTCTTTATGCTAATAACATTTTAACAATGTAAGTAAATAAACATCAATATTTAAAGTTAAAAAGCTTTATGTTGTATGCTAAAAAGAGGAGTTTATCTGCATTTTCCCCCAAGAGATTTGATCGTCTATCGGTGTATAGTTGACCGGCTGTAGTAAATAATTGCTCGCTTGCCACACTCGTTGGAGGAGCAGTTAAATATTTTTTTGCAACCTTTTTTAAATGGAAAAAATTGGAGGAATGCCAATAATGGAATATATTAACACTACGAAGAACAAGTGGTTGATCTAAGTATTCGCTTAATTCCACTTCGAGACTTGTATTAGTTTTCGCTTTGCGTGTGCAATCTTTTGCAGATTTATCATGGGATGCCCAGAGGTCACTGGAATCCAATATAATTGTTTCATCCAAAGATTCTTCACTATCACTGGGATCACAAGAGTTACAACAACTTTTTTTTTTTACATTGCTCCAACTCATCTGCGGTAAAATATTTTCCTTTGAATCGTAGATCGATCAAAGTAGCAATCATATATTCTTCAATTTTTAAATTATTAAATCGGCTATGCAAGTACTTTAACATTTTATCCTTCAAAACAGATATTTCACAGTCGTTTGTTGCAGCAATTTGTAATTTTTTTTTCAAGCATGGCCACAAGTGGAATTACAATAGATATATGTACATGATTCGTCAGAACAAATGTCAAGGGTAGCGTCAAAAAATAACTTCAAAACGGGCAAAACTTTAATTAAATACGTCCACTCATCCGCAGTCGGTGTAGCTATAGAACCACGCTCTACAGCAAACATACTAATAGCTAATTTTTGCTCTAAAAGCCTTTCAATCATGATAAAGGAACTATTCCATCTAGTTGGAAGGTCTTGAATTAATTTGTGCGGTGGTAAGTTTAATAATTCCTGATAAGATTTCAAATATCTAGTGGCTGATTCACTTCTGTGAAAATGGCCCACTATTTTACGACATTTTTGTAACAATTTAACAACCTTATCTTTTTTTAAGAACGTATCGTCCCACTAAACAATATGTTCCGACTTTTTTTCGAAATCGTTAAGTTTTTTCTAAAGAGTTTGCCGAAATCGAAACCGATTTCCTTTCGAAGTTGTTAAGAAATTTATATGAGAGGGTTGAAGCGACTTCGTAAAGAAACGTTGTAACGATTTTGTTAAGAACTTGCTTTACGAAATCTTTCAGAAAAGTCTTAACGAATTCGTAAAGTATAATTTTCACCAAATCTTTAAGAATTTTCTAAACGATTTTGTAAAGTGCGATCCTTACGAAGTCTTAAAGACATATCTCCACGAGTTCGTAAAGCTTTGCGTTTACAAAATCTTTAAGAATCTTCCTAGAGAAATCTACCTAAATATCCAATTAAAAACATATTTTTTGTTCTTTTTTCAATTTGATTAATACAATTAATTTATTATGTTTTAATAAAGTAAATTAAATCATATGTGTAAATTAAGTCATATGTGTATACATATGTGCACCTCCGAAATCAACCCCCCCCCCCGCCCCCCCCCCAAATTTCCGAAAATTAAAAAATATGCGTCTGTACTACAATAATTACTCTATTCACTTTTAAAACCCCTGTTAAGAAAGTAGCATTAATAGCAATAATGAAAATATGAAAGAATAAAATTAAATAATATTTCACACTGAGAGAAGTTATTGGTAGTCGCTAAACAATTGTCAGAGTAAGTTTGAGAGGTCACAACTAAATTCCTGCAATGGTTCACTCACTTGGCCCTTTAAGAAATTCGCGCAAAACTATCAGACTTGTTCTGCATAAGATCAACTTAGCATCTCAACTATGTACATAGCATGTTAACAACAGTAAGAGTGATTCGAACTAAAGTCTGTTGAAATTTAACTTAACTGCTTTTCGAGCTATGAATACAGCGGGCAAAAAACGTAAAAATTAGTGTCCCTCGTTATTATAGTCACGGTTGCCAGAGGTTTAACCAAAAAAATGAACAAGAAGTTAGTTTCCAAAAATTACTAAGCTGTACACAACGCAGTCGTATTGAATTATCAGAGAAAGTAACAATTAAATTGTACTTATACTTGTGAGGTGATAATAAAAAGTGACGCTAATTTGGCAAAAAAGGATTGAAAAAGTTTAAAAGAAAGCCCGGTATGCTGTTGAAAAGAAAATGCTTAAGAAATATTTTCAAGTATTTCTTGACTATGAAATTGTCATGAATAGCCAACAAATGTTGACGTTCCGTTTTGCATGTTGAATAATTGCAATTTTCCGTTTTTAATATGAATTTCAATGTTATTTTATTATATTTTTTGTTTTTATTTTTCCGAAGCTTCAGTTTTTCTTCAAGAAATAAAGCGACAACTATTTACTTCTTGCCAAAGCCTGAAGAAATCCCTCACAAAATTTCAAAACAAACAATAAAAATAAATATTGTTTTGTACACGGCTAAAAGATTTAGCCCAGATTTAAAACTTTTTGGGGCTACATATACACCTAGACCAGTATGTTTGCGTTTAAAGTGTTGTTTGGAATTTCCAGTAAGATTAACTTCCTTTGACTAATTTCATTATTTTTGTATTAAAGAATGTGCAAAAAAACAATAAAAATACTGCGACAAAGTTAAGTTCTTTTTTTCTAGCAAAGTGCATTATCTTCCATACAAATTTATAAGCGTAATATTTTTATATTGAAGAAAATGCTCTTGGTCGGCTTTTGACAATTGAACGAGCAGCAAAACTGCAAACTCAATAAAAATCAAAAAAATTTTACGAGAAAGTTAGAAATTTCGATGAAATTTTTTCGAGATTTCTTAAATTTTCATGAATTTTCCACAAACTTTTTAACTTTGATTTGCAGAATTTTTATTTGCACATACTTTCATTCAAAAATAATTAAATTAGTCTAAAGAAGGTAATTTTACTGGCCTTTGAACGCAGACATACTGGTCTAGGTGTATGACCAAATTTGGTTTAGAATTAAATTTACGCCGGTTGTCATAGAAATGCGCCTAATAAAAATTATTTAAATTTTATACCGAAAATATTGTTAACAATTGTTTATGTTTTTTTTTTTTTAAATGTTAGGTCTCGAGCCGACGTGCCCCAAATCAGTGCGCAATCCTCTACCTACTGAGCTACGGCGCACTCATGAATTTTGTGCGAAAAGTGCAGTGTTTGTTTATCCTGGTTAAGTTTTAAATCTAAACCGCAAAAAGTTGAGAAAGGTTTGGAATTTATTACCAAACAGTTTTAAAAATTTTTTTTGTTTATGACATCTATCTTGGAGTGAAAAAAAAAATTTTTTGAAAAAATCTAAAAAATTATATTTTTTAAGAAATATATTTATATTTTTTAAGAAATATATTTATATTTTTTAAGAAATATATCATATTTTATATGCAAAAAGTAAAAACACAGTTTGTTGCTTCTTCAATTTTATATTCACCAAATAATTTGAAATCGCGTTAATTTTACTAAAGACATCAACTATTTTCTTCCAAAAAATTTTAATTTGTAAAAGAGTAGACATATAACCGGAATCCTTGCATATTTAGGCTAAATTGGGCCCGTTAAGATATGTGTTTTCAATATTTCCGAGTTGAATTTGACGAAAAAAAACAGAAAACCATCATATGTGTAAGTTGTAATATTCTCCCGCTATACGGTCTTCAAAAAATCCACAACTAAAAGAAAAATTTAGAAAACTGTCTGTATACAAAAAAAAAAAAAACACAATTTGGAAACCGGCTAATGTTAAGAAGTTAACGGAATCTCAAAATGAATTTTCATTCATTTCAATCCATATGGCTATGTATGTATGTATATTCTTAGCGTTGGAAATATTTGTTGAACCTTTAGCGCTTAGGTATAGCATTTGACATGCCATAGTCATGTGTACCAATAGCGCATGTGTAATGGTCTCGGGTGGGACGCGTGTGTTTCATGGTTCGAGCCCAACTTCGAACATAACATTTTTTTTTCATATTTACTATTTTTTTGCAGGGAAATTACTAAAATTTACTGTAACACAATATGTACTTATACATTAGGAACTTTAGGCCGAAGCCGAAGCCGTATCCGAATATTCGGCATAATCCTATATTCGGCCGAAAACCGAAGCCGAAGCCGAATACCAAAATAAAAAAAATATTTAAGTTTAAGATTTTTTTATTTCATAACAATTAATTTTTTTGTATCTTGAATAAACAAACACCTTCCAAAAATACATATATAAATAGTTGTAAACAAAAATAAAAAAATTCAGTCTTTATGCTAATAACATTTTAACAATGTAAGTAAATAAACATCAATACTTAAAGTTAAAAAGCTTTATGTTGTATGCTAAAAAGAGGAGTTTATCTGCATTTTCCCCCAAGAGATTTGATCGTCTATCGGTGTATAGTTGACCGGCTGTAGTAAATAATTGCTCGCTTGCCACACTCGTTGGAGGAGCAGTTAAATATTTTTTTGCAACCTTTTTTAAATGGAAAAAATTGGAGGAATGCCAATAATGGAATATATTAACACTACGAAGAACAAGTGGTTGATCTAAGTATTCGCTTAATTCCACTTCGAGACTTGTATTAGTTTTCGCTTTGCGTGTGCAATCTTTTGCAGATTTATCATGGGATGCCCAGAGGTCACTGGAATCCAATATAATTGTTTCATCCAAAGATTCTTCACTATCACTGGGATCACAAGAGTTACAACAACTTTTTTTTTTACATTGCTCCAACTCATCTGCGGTAAAATATTTTCCTTTGAATCGTGGATCGATCAAAGTAGCAATCATATATTCTTCAATTTTTAAATTATTAAATCGGCTATGCAAGTACTTTAACATTTTATCCTTCAAAACAGATATTTCACAGTCGTTTGTTGCAGCAATTTGTAATTTTTTTTTCAAGCATGGCCACAAGTGGAATTACAATAGATATATGTACATGATTCGTCAGAACAAATGTCAAGGGTAGCGTCAAAAAATAACTTCAAAACGGGCAAAACTTTAATTAAATACGTCCACTCATCCGCAGTCGGTGTAGCTATAGAACCACGCTCTACAGCAAACATACTAATAGCTAATTTTTGCTCTAAAAGCCTTTCAATCATGATAAAGGAACTATTCCATCTAGTTGGAAGGTCTTGAATTAATTTGTGCGGTGGTAAGTTTAATAATTCCTGATAAGATTTCAAATATCTAGTGGCTGATTCACTTCTGTGAAAATGGCCCACTATTTTACGACATTTTTGTAACAATTTAACAACCTTATCTTTTTTTAAGAACGTATCGTCCCACTAAACAATATGTTCCGACTTTTTTTCGAAATCGTTAAGTTTTTTCTAAAGAGTTTGCCGAAATCGAAACCGATTTCCTTTCGAAGTTGTTAAGAAATTTATATGAGAGGGTTGAAGCGACTTCGTAAAGAAACGTTGTAACGATTTTGTTAAGAACTTGCTTTACGAAATCTTTCAGAAAAGTCTTAACGAATTCGTAAAGTATAATTTTCACCAAATCTTTAAGAATTTTCTAAACGATTTTGTAAAGTGCGATCCTTACGAAGTCTTAAAGACATATCTCCACGAGTTCGTAAAGCTTTGCGTTTACAAAATCTTTAAGAATCTTCCTAGAGAAATCTACCTAAATATCCAATTAAAAACATATTTTTTGTTCTTTTTTCAATTTGATTAATACAATTAATTTATTATGTTTTAATAAAGTAAATTAAATCATATGTGTAAATTAAGTCATATGTGTATACATATGTGCACCTCCGAAATCAACCCCCCCCCCGCCCCCCCCCCCCAAATTTCCGAAAATTAAAAAATATGCGTCTGTACTACAATAATTACTCTATTCACTTTTAAAACCCCTGTTAAGAAAGTAGCATTAATAGCAATAATGAAAATATGAAAGAATAAAATTAAATAATATTTCACACTGAGAGAAGTTATTGGTAGTCGCTAAACAATTGTCAGAGTAAGTTTGAGAGGTCACAACTAAATTCCTGCAATGGTTCACTCACTTGGCCCTTTAAGAAATTCGCGCAAAACTATCAGACTTGTTCTGCATAAGATCAACTTAGCATCTCAACTATGTACATAGCATGTTAACAACAGTAAGAGTGATTCGAACTAAAGTCTGTTGAAATTTAACTTAACTGCTTTTCGAGCTATGAATACAGCGGGCAAAAAACGTAAAAATTAGTGTCCCTCGTTATTATAGTCACGGTTGCCAGAGGTTTAACCAAAAAAATGAACAAGAAGTTAGTTTCCAAAAATTACTAAGCTGTACACAACGCAGTCGTATTGAATTATCAGAGAAAGTAACAATTAAATTGTACTTATACTTGTGAGGTGATAATAAAAAGTGACGCTAATTTGGCAAAAAAGGATTGAAAAAGTTTAAAAGAAAGCCCGGTATGCTGTTGAAAAGAAAATGCTTAAGAAATATTTTCAAGTATTTCTTGACTATGAAATTGTCATGAATAGCCAACAAATGTTGACGTTCCGTTTTGCATGTTGAATAATTGCAATTTTCCGTTTTTAATATGAATTTCAATGTTATTTTATTATATTTTTTGTTTTTATTTTTCCGAAGCTTCAGTTTTTCTTCAAGAAATAAAGCGACAACTATTTACTTCTTGCCAAAGCCTGAAGAAATCCTACACAAAATTTCAAAACAAACAATAAAAATAAATATTGTTTTGTACACGGCTAAAAGATTTAGCCCAGATTTAAAACTTTTTGGGGCTACATATACACCTAGACCAGTATGTTTGCGTTTAAAGTGTTGTTTGGAATTTCCAGTAAGATTAACTTCCTTTGACTAATTTCATTATTTTTGTATTAAAGAATGTGCAAAAAAACAATAAAAATACTGCGACAAAGTTAAGTTCTTTTTTTCTAGCAAAGTGCATTATCTTCCATACAAATTTATAAGCGTAATATTTTTATATTGAAGAAAATGCTCTTGGTCGGCTTTTGACAATTGAACGAGCAGCAAAACTGCAAACTCAATAAAAATCAAAAAAATTTTACGAGAAAGTTAGAAATTTCGATGAAATTTTTTCGAGATTTCTTAAATTTTCATGAATTTTCCACAAACTTTTTAACTTTGATTTGCAGAATTTTTATTTGCACATACTTTCATTCAAAAATAATTAAATTAGTCTAAAGAAGGTAATTTTACTGGCCTTTGAACGCAGACATACTGGTCTAGGTGTATGACCAAATTTGGTTTAGAATTAAATTTACGCCGGTTGTCATAGAAATGCGCCTAATAAAAATTATTTAAATTTTATACCGAAAATATTGTTAACAATTGTTTATGTTTTTTTTTTTTAAATGTTAGGTCTCGAGCCGACGTGCCCCAAATCAGTGCGCAATCCTCTACCTACTGAGCTACGGCGCACTCATGAATTTTGTGCGAAAAGTGCAGTGTTTGTTTATCCTGGTTAAGTTTTAAATCTAAACCGCAAAAAGTTGAGAAAGGTTTGGAATTTATTACCAAACAGTTTTAAAAATTGTGTAAACCAATGAATGGTTTAAAATTTAGGCTCAAAATTTTAGCCGTGTAGAAAGAGGAAATTTTCAAATAAATAAAAGTATAAATATGTAATATGTGAAAATATAAATATGTGTGTATGTGTGTATTTACAGGTAATTCTTATTTACTGACACTTTGGCCGAACCCCCCCCCCCCCCCCCCCCGAAATTTTTTTCTGGCTACGCGCCTGATGTATGGATAAGAGTTCAATATTGTTTTGTTTTAATGCTTGGTAATGCACTGTTGTGCAAGATATGGTAATTCTTACTTTTACTGGCCAACTGGTAAACGCATCCATAAATTTAAAGACAGTCGAGTGACGCAGTTTGACACCCTGATCATTAATCCGAAAACTGAAATCAAATATTTTATTTATGGCAAAAGATATTTACAAAAACTTCTCAGTGTGACTCTTCTCCCGACGCGACATGAGGAACAATTTTTATCACACTTACTTATTTATTTTGGTCACTGCAGCACAGGTATACATTTTATTTTGGTTTAGTTTAATTTTTGTTCAAAACACGTTTTTGCTACAATCCGAAATTTATAAAGTTTTCACATGAATTTCTTTTTGACAACTGAATCAAAGCCTGCCGAATTTAAAAATTTATTTGCGTTTTTCTCTTTTCGAAAACTAAACAGACTAAATGAATTTTATCTAATACTAGCTGAGCCCGGCAAACGTTGTTTTGCCTTTGTTTTTTTGTTATTGTATACCTAGGATCATTATGAACCTAAGATCATTGTGAGCCTCTGTTAAAAAGAAAACTATGAAAAACACACCACTAATTTTCTCAATTCATTGTATTTCTTTAAAAAATAACGGTTATATAAAATGATTTAATTAGCCAATAATACATACATCCGCAGCACATAAACTATTTTTTTCTATAACAAATTATTCAATAGCCAATATGGTAATATAATCACAGCACATAAACTTTTTTTTTAAATTAAAAATTATTCAAAAGCGAAAATATGCTCATTTGATTTACATAATTGTTTTTTCCCCAATCAAATTTGAAATAAAAATTTGTCAAATGTTAAAATATTTTGATTGAGAGGAAGAGGGGTAGTGAAAGCTTTCTTACCTCGCGGTAACACTAACCAAGGTTTATGATACAAAAGCTACAATAAATAAAAAGTTTTTAATTTTCTTGTCAAAATGATATATTATCAAAATTATATATTATACGGTGACATGTCATAGCCCCAAGTGGCATATTCCCAAGTAAAAAAATTGGGATTATGACACACCCCCTGCAGTGTCATAATCCCAATT